>JABCRI010000112.1:0-57159 GCA_015143295.1 Tetracentron sinense | reverse complement strand
TTGAAGTGGTCCGGATAGTATATTGAATACGAGAATGTTAACTAGATCGAAGATAGTATGTTTGGCGCGCGTGGAGACATTGGAAGTAGTCAAAGGCAAGGTCGCAATGTAAAAGATGTTGGTTTGGCTCCCTACAGAACAGCGGTTCAAAAAATAATGACTAATTTTGATAAAATAGAATTCAAATATCAAGAGCGTACAAGAAACCGCCATGCTGATGCACTTGCTACTTTGGCATCAAAGTTAATATTGAAGGAGAATCTTCTCAGGTGGTAATGTGAAAGGCGTATAATAGCTACACCGCTGATAGAAGAATTATGCGACACAGAATCAGAAGAAACAGATTGGAGAGAACCAATTTTGAAGGATGTCTTTTGCCTTCATGATTCAACAGTGGTCCCTACTACAACACTGAAAGTCTTAAAAAATTTCTTACAGATAAATGGGGATCTGTATTTCAAAGGGCCTGAAGGAGTCTTGATGAGATGTGTTGGAGCAAAAGAAGCTAAGAAACAAATGATGCAAATCCACACAAAAATATGTGGGTATAATCCTTCTGTTAGTCTGTATAGGAGGTTACAGCGTTTTGGAATATACTGGCCAACAATGGAAAAAGATGCTGCTATGTTACAGAAAGAATGTTCTGCTTGTCAAATATTGCCAGATAAAAAGAATGTCACTTTACAAATTCTTGGGAAGATTGGAGAAAACCATACAATGACTACTTCACAGATGGAATAATGCCTACTGATCAAAAGGAATCCTTCAAGTTTAAGAAGAAAGTTGCCAAATTCTATTTTGACAAAGGAGAATTATTCAGAAAAGGATACAATGGTATTGCTCTCAAATGCTTGACTGGAAAAGAGATCGAAATAGCATTGCATGAAGCTCATAGTGGAGATTGTGGCGTTCACCAAGGAAAAAGAAAGCTGTTTCAACACATTTTGGGGTTGGGATATTATTGGCCTACCATGGAGGCAGATTCACACTTATATGTTCAAAGCTGTCATCAGTGTCAGATAAGAGGGAATGTTATTCATGCACCTGCACAATCTTTACGGTATGTTTCTACGCCCTGGCCCTTCCATACTTGGGGCTAGATTAATTGGACCTGTTAATCCCCCTGCTGAAGGATATGTTTGGATACTTGTGGCTACTGAATATTTCACCAAGTGGGTAGAAGCTATACCATTAAGAAAGGCTACAGGTATCATGGTGGCTAAGTTTATTAAAGAAAATATCATTTGCCGCTTTGGGATACCAAAGGAAGTCATCACTGATAATGGAACGCCTTTCATAAATTCTAATGTGAGAGAATTACTGGAGAAATATGATATCAAACACAAGAAGTCAACCCCCTATTATCCTAAAGGGAATGGGCAAGCAGAGGCTACTAACAAGACTATCCTGAAGATAATTGGAAAAATGATAGAAGGAGCTCATAAAAAGTGGTGTGAAAGACTTCCAACAGCACTCTGGGCTTACAGAACTTCGGCAAGGACTGCAACAGGTGTTACCCCTTTCTCTTTAGTATATGGGACAGAAGCCGTTGTACCTCTGGAAGTTAAGATACCATCTACAAGAATTGAAGTATTTGATGGAGAAGAGGCATGCCTCCAAGCTACTAGATTAGCTCAGCTAGAAGTTATGGATGAAAAGCGTGAAGCTATAGCTATAAAGACAAAAGCGTATCAAAAAAGAGTTGCTAAAGCGTATGACAAAGCAGTACGACATAGAATTCTAAAGGAGGGTGACCTGGTCCTTCGAACAGCTATTCATATCAGGAATGGTACAAAAGTGGCAAAGTTTACTCCTAATTGGGAAGGGCCATTTTTGATAAGACAAAGTTATGACAGCGGTTATTGTCTTTTGTCTACGCTATCTGGTGAAGTATTACATGATCCTATCAATGTAAAATGGTTAAAAAAGTACTATGCTTAATGAGAAAGGTAACAAAATTTTTTCTTTTTGTATTCATATAAAATTTGACAAGAGCTACAAAAGAGTAAAGAAAAAGCTTTTACAAAATGTCAGCAGTAAAACCTTTCTCATTCAAATATACAAGTCTTTCAGCAGAAGCCTTTAGACGAATATATTCTTCATGATCTGATTTGATTTCTTCTTGTAAAACTGACAGACTATCTTGAGCAGCTTTTATTCCTTTTTCTTTTTCTTCCAGCATGGCTTGATGGCGGGCAATCTCTTGACGAATAATATGAATGTTATCTTGATCACTTGATATTGCTTTCTTGATTTCTTCCACTTTAACAATTTTACTTGAATAAGAACTTTTCAGCTTAGCAAAATTCTTGGCCTGGAAGAAAGTGATTGACAAAATATTTAAGAAATCCACTAGCCATTTCACATCAACATTGATATTCTCAAGTTCTTTCAGCTCTTGTATCCAATCCTTGAAGGTCTTCATCCTCAAAGGCGTAAGATGAGGCTTGATATCTCTAATGTTCCGAATAATAGAGCACACTGTTTCTATACAGCCCGCCCTGATGATAGGGTTCTTCAAAGAACAAGAGGAAGTTATGTCCTTGTAACGCTTTGCTATTTCTGACCATAAAGGGAGAGAGCTTTCAGATACAGGATAACGCCTTAAAATCTCATCCGAAGAATCAGTTGGTGTCAGCGCAGTTGAAGTGGAAGGAGTAACAGCATCTTCACTCACAAAAATCCCCACAAAAGCGGACAATTCTGATGAAGCAGTCTCCATACTGGAACCAATGACTGAAGTATCTTCATGAATACTTCTTGGAGCAACTTCAGTTTCAGCATTAATATTCTCCTCCTCAACAATCTGTTCTGAAGAGCCAATGATAACGCTTTCAGTAGAAGCAATCATTTGAACATTGATGTTCTCAGTTGAAGATATCGGTGTGTAAGCGCTTTTATCAACAGAAGAAGTGTTATCAAGGGGAGTAGAAGTCTCCGATATGATTGTAGGAAGATCTTCAAAAGGCTGCTGCTCAGAGTTTTGAACCACAGAAGAGAAAAAAGCTATCTCACTGGCTGAAGGAGGGTCCACATCCATAAGCTGTTCTAAGGCTTCAACTCCAGAAGTTCTTTCGTCAAAAATATTGTGCACTTCAGCCTCAACAGCGTTTTTGTCTTTGGAAGGATCATCAGAAGGGATCTCAACTGTTGCAGAAGCAATATTTTCTAGTATTTCAGCTGGAACGCTTTCAGAAGGGCCTTCAAAATAAAACATACTGTTAGAGCACTATAATGATTGTAATAATAAGCATATAAGCATGTATATTGATAAAACATTTTTTAACTGCTACTAACCTACGCCTTCAGAATCATCGATAGCGTCAATCATAAGAGGTGACGAAGATTGCGCTGTCCTTTGCAGAAGAAGTGACTTTGCCTTGATAGCTTGCGATCTCATTCTCTTCAGAGATGTTAACGCCTTGGCTATGTCAATAGTTCTGGCAGGATTTGCAGTTCTCCGAACACCAGAAGCTTTAGAAGATTGATCTTTCGTTTGAGAAAGCGGAGAGGAACTGGGTTCACTCTCAGGCCAAACATTGGCCAAAGTCTCAACTTGTACCCTTGCTTCTGCCGATGGAGGGAAAGGAATTTCGGCAACATTATCTTCAGGGATGCTGAGTCCCACTGGAGTAACTGGATTTCCAGAGCTTTCTGTACCAACATCCGAAGGCGGTGCTGTATTCTTTTTTTGAGTAAAAGAGGTTTCAGTCCTTTCTAACTCATGTTGAGTCTGTAGATTCTGCTTGCGCACAATCAAAGGCTCGTTATCTTCACTATCAGAAGAAGGATCCTGTGGCAGATCAAGAAAAAAATATATATATATATAAGTGACAAAAAATTATACAAATGAAAAATTGAAAAGCGTATGAATAAGAAAAATGCTTTAATTATAAAAAGCTTTGCTTACTGATTGGCTCTTTCGCTTCTTAGAAGGAGGTGCCTTCTTTTTTATTGCAATCTTTTTGATTCTAGGCGCTCTTGGAGTAGCCGCCTTCGGAGCAGTAATAATTGCAGGTTGAGGAGGAGTAATGTTTTCCTCTCGGATTTCTGAAGAACCTCCAGCAGCGGGTTTTGATTTAGATTTCTTGTGAGGAGAAGCTACCGCTTTCCTTTTCTTGCCTGCACCAGGGGGCTCTTTCAGACATTTCTCTTTGTCCATAGCCAGATTAACAGTTTGACTGAGCATTGGCGGACCCTGAACAAAGGTTTTGAAGGTAGCAATGCAAGCTTTCCAGAAAAGCTGGTAGTTCTTCGTACATCTGCCTATCCTATGCTCCCCAGCCAAGTAAAAACCGGCAACAGATGGCCTTAAGTTTAAGGACCAACTCTCCAGAATGAAAGCCTTCATGGTTCTCTTTAGAGAAAAGGATTCAGCTGTACCATCCGGAACGCCTTGATCAAGCCCAAACTGCCTCAGACACCGATCAGGATTGTAAGATTCAAGGCAGAAACTGTTGGTTTTACCGCCATCAACGCTGTATAAACCGACCAAATGACACTTGGACAAAATGGCAAAACAGTGAAGATCCTTCAAAGAAACTTCTGCTCTCTCCTCAGTACTCATGCCTATGAAAGATAAAGGCTCCTCAGAATGATAAAAGAATCTTTCAATACCTCTTGAAAGCTCAATGTAAGGTCTGAAGCAGAAGCATTTCTCCTTGTCAATAAAGTCAAAGATCAACGCATCCTTCTTTCTGGCAATACTACTCCACCGCCATGCCCTTGGACTTGGGAGATCTTCAACAGCGGTATTATCAGGTTGCAAAGGAGAAAACTGCCTAGCTGAAGGCGCATAACCGGGAAAACGTTCCCATAACCACATTTGAAGAAAAGCGGTATGAACAAATGATTCTATGAGAAAAGAACCTGCTGACCAGGCCTGACACTTATGGATTTGATCTAAATTCTTGTATAAAGTTCCCAAAAAATAAATTCCAAGAGGGAAACTCTGACCGTCAGCTAGGCGGAAAGCCAATGGAAATAATCTATCCAAAACTTTGTCAGTAGGAGCGCCTTCAAAGACATATCTAGACAGCCACATGCAGATGAACGCTGTCAACTCTAAAGGAGACTTGTACTCCTTTCCATATTGATAGTCTCTGACTCCTGTCTCTTTGTTCACAGGACCTTTCTCCCTGAAGAAATAGCGTACCCAGCCGTAGAAATTTGGCCGCCTTGCATGAGACTCCTTTGAAGCTCCCCAAACTGGATTTACTCTCGATTCCCAAACCAGAGCATGCAAAAGTCTTGACGCTTTTATCTCTTCTCTACTCAAAACAATGTCTTGTATGTCATTATTCCCGAAAACGGGTAATCTCCATAACGCCATCACATCTTCCAAAGTAGGGGTGATTTCTCCCCATGAAGTAATAAAAGTGTGAGTTTGACTGTTCCACCTAGTAACTAACTGAGATAAACTATCTGTATCTTTCCTAATCTCAAAATCCTTCGAAAGCTCTATAGCTTTAAAAATCTCAGCTGCATGAAGTTTTGGCCCATACTCTGGGTGAGTGAGTATATAATCACACCAAGCTGTCCACTCCTTGGTACAACCGCTGTGAGAACTAAAATTAACCTGAGAAAGCGTGAAATCTTTTCTTTCTATTCTGAACATAGTAGTAGCAAAAGGAGGTGGACAAAATCCTTTAGTTCCATCGATGTCACCATAGGGCAATGACCATCCATCTGGAGGAACAGCGGTATCCCAGGAATGATGCATAGCTGAATCCCAAAATTCGTTACTTAAAATATTTTTTTGAGAAGAAGATGCCATAGCTGAAAGCGTAAAAGTTGCAGAAATAAAAATAAATAAATTACAGTGTATTCTAAAAAAAAAATGGTGATGAAAATGAATGATGAAACAAAAAAAAAAAAAACAGTAACATACATATAATAACAACAATAAAAGAATAAAAAGTAGATAAAATGACATAATTTACAGATGATCAAAATTTCTACAATGACGAAAAATAATATAATAAAAAAAAACAGCAAGCATAAGTATGAGCAATCAAATAGAAATGATAAACAAAAAAGTAAGGAAGCAAAGACTCACCAGAATTCTAAGAAGATGTCCTGGAAATCCAAATAAAGATTGAAGATCCTTGAAAACCACAATAAGATCAATGAAAACACGAGCACAGAGGAAAGATAAAAACCTCAAAGTATGCTTGCACGAAGAAGAAGATGAACAGTAAAACAATAAAGAACTGATTATTTGCTTTTATAATGATTAAACATTTATGATATGCGGTTTCCAAGGAGCACGTTTTGATTCAAAATTCAAAAAAAAGGGGTACGATCATAATGACTTTGACAGGCTGGCTACATGATCTTATTGGCTATAAATGTGGCAAAACTATTTTAAGCAGGATCCGAAAAGACGTTTCTTTCAGACGCCAAATTTATGATAGTATATTATTTAATGAACTCCTTTTGTCATGATGGTTTGTCTGCTCAGACGCTTTTAGAGTAAGATTAGGCCTAAAAGCGCCTTCACAGACAGGGGGCTAAAATGTTGATGATGGTTATTGAAAAGTTTGATTTGTGAAATTTTGAATTTAAGGACGTTGTTCATAATTCAATAAAATAATGACACGTGGCTCAAAGGACGTTCTAGCATATTACACATACTAAAATCCTTTCGGGAATTGGTTAACAGAATTCCATGTTTATCTGATAAAAATGATTCTAGTCATTAATGATCAATGATTTTAAGCTCTTATGTTTTTAGTTCATACAAAGGATTTTTTTTGCTCATTTATGACAATTTTACCCTTATGTCACTAATGAAAGATGAAACTATTGCGCCTTTCACGCTATTGGCACAGATTCAAGTCCTAACGCTTTTTGGATATTGTTTCAGGCTCTAACGCCTTTGGATATCATTTCAGGCTCTAACGCCTTTGGATATTGTTTCAGGCTCTAACGCCTTTGGATATTGTTTCAAGCTTTAACGCCTTTGATGTTGATTCAGACTTCAACGCCTTCGGATATTCTATATGACTTCAGTGCCTCGCTCTGGTTTACAACGCCTTTCTTATGATGATAGGTGTGGTATAGATTTGTACCCTCCTTGTATGCCTTTCTGAGGACTTCTGCCAGAAAGGAGATTTGTTTTGTCAGGGGTGAACGGTATGGATTGGTACCTCCCCCGTGGGAATGAGTGTGGCTGTTTCCCCTCATTACCTATTCCAGTGAAGCATGGATTACTTCCTGGGCTGACAGTCAGGGAGAAAGCATTGAGGATGGATTTTTCCTCAGTTTCTCTTAAGGCCTGACGGGAAGGGTGTCCTCGTCCAACACCTATGATTTCCCTATTGGACCTGAGCTACGGGAAGGGTGTCCTCGTCCAACACCTATGATTTCCCTATTGGACCTGAGTTACGGGAAGGGTGTCCTCGTCCAACACCTATGATTTCCCTATTGGACCTGAGCTACGGGAAGGGTGTCCTCGTCCAACACCTATGATTTCCCTATTGGACCTGAGTTACGGGAAGGGTGTCCTCGTCCAACACCTATGATTTCCCTATTGGACCTGAGCTACGGGAAGGGTGTCCTCGTCCAACACCTATGATTTCCCTATTGGACCTGAGTTACGGGAAGGGTGTCCTCGTCCAACACCTATGATTTCCCTATTGGACCTGAGCTACGGGAAGGGTGTCCTCGTCCAACACCTATGATTTCCCTATTGGACCTGAGTTACGGGAAGGGTGTCCTCGTCCAACACCTATGATTTCCCTATTGGACTTGAGATGATTATTAGATGATTATCATCATCGTTATTATTAATATTATCATGATTATTATTCTAGAGGAGTGTTGCTGTCTGAACACTAATATATTACTTCAGCAGGACAGTACACCATGAAAGCGTATGACCCGCCTTCACGGTGTAGTTACCAATTGCTTTTGGGGGAGGATGATGAGTTGTGGTTTGGAGGGCTTAGATAGAATTTGTTAAAAGATGGATATTATGAATACCGCTTTTAACCTTTGAAGAAAATATCTGAAAGCTTTGGTCATAAAAGCTTAAAGGAGGTATGGTGACAAAACGCCTTTATCTTGATGGAATCCAATATTTTCTCTCTAAAAGTCGGTTACAAAAACGGTTATGACAGCTGTACAAGTTGGTTACAATTTTGATAATCACCTATAAATAGAGGTGACCCCTCCTTGTTGATAAAAAAAAAAAAAAAAAGACTTTCCTTGAGTTCCCAGAAGATTTCCCAAGAACAACCAGATTTTTTTAAAAGAATTTACAGAGAGAGAAAGTAAAGGATTCATCAAGAAAAAACATTCTGTCACTACTTTTCTTCATCGTTCTTTCTTCTCTCCCTCTGAATCATTTCCTTATTTTCTCCTTTTTTTTTCTTGTGTTCTTTGAATCATTTCTTCCAAAAATAACTCAATTTAGAACGGTCTGGATATCAGATTTAGGCTAGATTGAGGTTGCAGTAAACCCCATTTCTTCAAAGATCAAAATACCCCCTACACACATCTAAAGATTCTACAAATGAAGAAGTGAGACAACACAAGAAGATACATCTATGATCACAAATACTGCAGAAAACCTGGAATGTAAGTCGATCTGACATGTTGTTAAAATCCTGGTTCGTTCTTAGGGCTGTAACATATCAGATTTGATCAGAAGAAAGAAAAAACATATCAGATTTGATCTGATCTGGCTGCATCCAAATCTGATCCGATTAAGAATTTGACAAAAAATTGAATTTGATTCAAATCTAAATTTGATTTGTGATCCGTTGAATTCTAAGTTGCCTAATTCAAATTCAAAGCCGATATAAATGAAAATTGAGCAACGTATAAAACATATAACATGGAAATCGATTACTAACGAGAAATAGAAACTTCAAAGAACAAATCAATACGTGTATCTATTTTATGCTATTTTACTAAAAACAATAAAATTAATAAGATGATAGATAAATCCGATAGCAGAGAAAATCAACCCACATATTTATTAATTTTTAGATGGCACCAAAATATCTATTTTAATAAAATAAAAATACAAAAATTATAAATTAAACATGCTACAAAGAATAAGCATTCTAGGGTTTCAATGAACAGAAAATAAGCATTCTAGGGTCCCGTTACACTGTCGTTTTTATGTTCTTAATAAAAAAGGTAAATTACACTCACCTCCCTTGAGGTTTGGTGTAATTTCAGAAACCTCCTCTCTTGTTTATGAAATTACATTGACCTCCCCTATCAGACTCATTTTATTAACTTTGTTAACTAATTATATTATTTTCCAAGTTTACCCTTATTACTTAGAGGAAACACGTAAGTAAGCTTAGTTAGTTTGAAAGCTCAACAAAAAAACACATAAACATCTCAAGCCGCACATGTCCTTTTAACACCCATTAACTATGATTATATTAATTCACCCTTAGGGTTTATCCATCTAACCTTAGTTTTTAGAGAACAAATAACCTTAGGTTGATTATGCTTAACCACAATTAAATGAGACTCTACAAGCCGCCACGTGTCCCTTTTAACACCCATTAATTGTGGTTAAGACTCACTCACCCCTAGGATTTATCAATCTAACCTTAGTTTTAAGAAGAAAAAAAATATTAATCCTAGGTTAATTATGTTTAACCACGGTTAGAGGATCTCTACAAGCCGCCACTTATCCTTTTTAACACCTACTAACTATGGTTAAGATTCACTCACACCAAAGGTTCATCCATCTAACATTGGTTCTTATGCTTAACCACAGTTAGAGGGGGCTCTACAAGCCACCACGTGTCCCCTTTAACACCCACATACTGTGGTTAAGATTCACTCACCCCTAGGATTCATCCATCTAACCTTGGTTTTTAGAAAAAAAAATACTTAGGTCGATTATGCTTAACCACAATTAAAGGGGTTCTACAAGTTGCCACGTGTTCCCTTTAACACCCACTAATTGTGGTTAAGATTCACTCACCCCTAGGATTTATCCATCTAACCTTAGTTTTAAGAAAAAATAAAAAATAATCTTAGGTTAATTATATTTAACCCCAATTAAATGGTCTCTATAAGCCACCACGTGTCTCTTTTATTACCCACTAACTATGGTTAAGATTCACTTACCCCTAGAGTTCAAAGGGTGGACTATTGGTTCCTGGGCCTTTCCCTAAGAGGGAGGTCTTGGGTTCCATTTCTCACTCCCCCTTTGGGGCCAGCCCCGCACAGGTTAACCCGAACTTACCTGGTGTGGCGGGTTGCGGGCTCATGTCGCACCCTCGGGGATTAGTCCTGACCCGTTGGGGACACCCCGAGTTAAAAAAAAAAAAACACATTGGTTTTTAGAAAAAGAAATATATATTTACCTTAAGTTGATACTATTAACCTTGGTTTTGGAAATATATATTAACTTTAAGTTGATACTACTAACCTTGGTTACTAAACCCAATTATCATTTATTTTATTGTATTAGTTGACTTTGTAAAGGGTAATTTAGACATTTTAAAATGCTTAAATGATGGCATCATCAAATTCCATCCAAAAAAGTAACGACCAACTAATGAAATGGGGTATATGTTACAAAAATCAAAGTTGAGGGGAGGTTAGTGTAATTTCAAAAACAAGGGGGAGGTTTCTGAAATTTCACCAAACCTCAGGCGAGGTGAGTGTAATTTACCCTAATAAAAATTAGAAACTATTTTTCTCTCTGTTTTAATTTCTTAAAAGCAGAAAACATGCTTGACATTATGAATTGTTATTTGTTTTAGAAAACAAAAACAACAAAATACGTGTGGTAGCCACATAACAACATAAACAAATAATTATAGAAAGACATTAATCTCTAAATAGTTAGGGGTCTCACCTATTAATCTACTTAAGGGTTTACAATAAAAAATTATAACAAAAATATCATTTTTGTTAGTGGTGGTCGGTATTGTATTAATTTCATTTTCAATATTTAAAAAAAAAGAGCTAAAAAGAATTTCCTGTCACCTTAATTTTCTAAAATTTTGTTTATTAAATTTTGAAAACAAATTTTTTTTTTGGGGGGGGTTAGTTCCATATCAGATGCCAGTTTTATCATAAAATGACAGAGAAGTGCCTGTTTTCAAACAATTTCCTTTAACAGACCTACCTTTCAAAAATATTGGACAAATGGGGACCTAGCGTTATGCAATGCTAACGAGTAACGATGGTTTGTTTTCTCACTTGAAATGACGCAAATACCCCTAATATACAATAATCCCTTTCTAAAGAGGAAAGTACGGAAATGAGCTCTGGATTATGAAAAAACCCGAAAATGGGCTCCATTTTGAAAATTTTATTTCTGTAGGCTCCTACAGTGGTTTTAGTGAGCACATACTTTCCTCCATTTTTTTTCTATCCAAAATACCCCCATCTCTATTAGAGATCCATTCAACATCGTGTGACTGAGCTTAAACTTAAGCTTTCCCCTTCGTTAAAGCTTTCATTTGAAACCCAAGTTTTTCCCTTCGTTGCAACTGAGCTAAATCATTCTGCTTCATCTGAAACCCTTCAACACAAGCTAAGCTAAACCCTTTTATTTCATCCGAAACCATTTCTAAGAAGAATAAGAAAAATGTTTTATACCTTTTTAATCCATTTTCGATGGTTATAGTGGTCATTCTCGATTTTTTTTTCTAGGGTTTTGTGCTCATTTTCAGGATTTTTCTTTATTACAATTTATTTTATGTTATTACAATGGATTTTCGATGGTTTTGTGCTTATTTTCGATGAATTTGTGCTAATTTTCAGTGATTTTTTGATATTACAGTGCGCATTTTCAGGGGTTTTCTGTTATTAGAGTACATTTTCGGTATTACAGTATTGTAAGCACCCCATTTTTGCACCCCCTATCCCTTTTCCCGCTTCTTCAAAGGTTTCAAAGTTTACCTAAGGCCCAAGCCCATTTGACCAAACTTATACCTAAAGAACTCAATCAAACCCAATTACCTAATTTCATTACCCAACCCAAGTACTCAAGCCCAATTACCCAATTGCCAAAGCCAAAGCCTATTTCCATAGCCCAAGCCCAAATGTCATAGTCAAAATCCAATAACCATAACCCATGACCCATCTACTAATTACCCATGATCCATAAGATAGTCCACATATCCATATCCACCTAACCTATATCCTACAACTCATGCCCATATAACTCATAGTTTACTCAACCTATCAACTTTCTTACACCCCTTACAACACCCAACCCATCAACTTTCTTACACCTCTTACAACTCTTACAATACTCAACCATCAACTCTCTTACACCCCTTACAATACTCAACCATCAACTCTCTTACACTTTTTACAACACTCAATCTATCAACTCACCTTACAACACTCAAGTATTTACTCACTAATTCCTTTTATCCCCCATGTAAAAGACACAACCCAACCTCTTAGTTTTCTTATAAATTCCAATCTCTTAGCCCTTAAATTCATCCCTCAAGACCTTTAGAAGATTCCCACTCACTAGTGTTTCTCTTGAATTTGAAGAAGGGAGAAGAAACGAAGGCTTAGAGTTTGGAAAGAATTTTAAGATTAAAAGCTTAGAGTTCTTCACTAACTCTCCTCCTTTGTAGACTCTAAACAAAACTCTATCTCTTGGAGCATTGAAGAAGAATTCTTGGAGGAGTAGGCATTCCTTCTTTCATCATTTTCTCTTCTTTATTATCTCATTTTTATTTAGTTCTCTCTTCTTGGTTTCTTATTCTCAAGAATAGTTGGGCCTCTCTACACCAACTAATAGTGTAGAGGGACCCCATTTCAAAAGCAAGGAGAGGTTTTTTTTTTTTTTTCCTTTTCATGTACATTTTTTTTCTTTTTATATACCAACTAATGTGGTTATGGGTAGGCCCATAGAGAGTGGAAGTTAAAGCTATACCTCTCTTTTTATTTTGTTTCTTTTTTGAGATTCTAGCCTTCTTTCTAGAATTCTTTGTGAAAGCTCATCCCCTCTCTAACATTCATTAGAACGATATTACATCATTTATAATAGTGTAAACGAACCACCTTAAAAGGGAGATGATGAGTTTTCAATTTCTCTACTTATATCTTTTTTTCTTATTCTCCATGTTTTATGGGTAAATGATAGTTTAAGGACTTAAGGTAAATGATGGTTTAAGGACTTAAAGAGGACATTGTTCAAAATATCTCATACTAAAGACAATGGTATTTGATCTATTATAAACACCAATCCAACAAAATAGGTGTTGGCAATAGACCATGTACTATTCATGATACACATCCCTCTTTATGTCATAAATATAATCTTTTAGCCTAACTTTTCCTTAATCTTTCTCTTGGATTAACTTTGACTTTAGTTAAGTTTGCTAAAACCCTACTTATATGAAAACCCAAAAAAAAAATGATAAAAGCTCAAAATACCAAAAAAAAATGATAAAATCTCAAAATATCAAAAACATTCAAATATAACCAAAATACCAAAAACATTCAAATATCCCCAAAATTTCAAAAAAATATAAAAATACAAAAAGACCAAAAAGAGACCTGTAGGACCTCTTTAGCTTTGGTTAGCTCACCTAATTATAGTTAAATTTTCTCTAACCGTGGTTAGACTTAACACTTGTGCACTTGACCAACCCGGTCAACTAAATCCTAGCATCTGGGCTAGACCCTTGACCACCCTATGTACACACACATACCCCTAGCCTTGGCACTGGCTCATGTGCTAGAACTACGCTCGGTCTGATCTCACAATGTGAGTACGTAAGCAACCTAACTCGGGTTCGACCCTAGTCATCTAGCTTTCTATATTTCTTGGATTAGCATTCTTTTAAACACTTGGACATTATAATTAATTTTGAGATTAAAATTGGCTTAAGTTTATGGAGTAGGTAACCATTGTAAAATGGGGGTCCTGGGGTGCCTAACACCTTCCCCGGGGCTTAATCGAATCGCTTACCCTAACTCTAATTAGACCATTTGCCTTATCCAAATGAACAACCCCGGGACCTATCCCTAAGAATGAATAGGTGGCGACTCTTAGTCAAAACGATATCTTTGTGAAAATGGTGAAAATCCATGCTCACAACTATTTTTTCGATGGTTTTGTGCTTATTTTTTGTGGTTTTCTACCTCATTTTTGATGGTTTTTTATTGTTACAGAAAACTACCAAAAATGAGACTAAAAACCACAAAAAAAGAGCATAAAACCATCGAAAAAGCACTGTAATATCGAAAATGCACTATAATAAAAGAAAACCCCCGAAAATAGGCAATGTAATAATAGAAAACCACCGAAAATTAGCACAAATCTATCGAAAATAAACACAAAACCATCGAAAATGCACCATAATAACATAAAATCACCGAAAATGAGTACAAAACCATCGAAAAAGCACTGTAATATAAAAAATGCATAATAATAACAGAAAACCCCCGAAAATAGGCACTGTAATAACAGAAAACCACCGAAAATAAACACAAATCACTCGAAAATAAGCACAAAACCATCGAAAATCAATTGAAAATAACTCAGTTTCTTCTTCAATTTGTATTTGATAAAAAATGTAGTTTAACTCAGTCTGTGTTTGATAACTTAGTTTGTATTTGATTAAAGCTAGCACATATGCATCAATTTCAGTGCCTATTTTTGGGGGTTTTATGTTATTATAGTGCATTTTCGAAATTACAGTGCTTTTTCAATAATTTTGTGCTCGTTTTCTATGGTTATGTTATTACAGTGCATTTTCGATGGTTTGTGCTTATTTTCGATGAATTTGTGCTTATTTTTTGTGGTTTTCTGTTATTATAGTGCCCATTTTTGGGGGTTTTCAGTTATTAGAGTACATTTTCGGTATTACAATACTTTTTCGATGGTTTTGTGCTCATTTTTGATGATTTTCTATCTCATTTTCGGTGGTTTTCTATTGTTACAGAAAACCACCGAAAATGAGACAAAAAACCACCGAAAATGCGCACAAAACTATCGAAAAAACACTGTAATATTGAAAATGCACTATAATAAAAGAAAACCCTTGAAAATAGGCAATGTAATAACAGAAAACCACCGAATATTAGCACAAATCCATTGAAAATGCACCGTAATAACAGAAAACAACCGAAAATGAGCACAAAACCATCGAAAAAGCGCTGTAATATCGAAAATGAATTATAATAACAGAAAACCCCTGAAAATAGGTACTGTGATAACAGAAAATCACCGAAAATGAGCACAAATCAATCGAAAATAAGCACAAAACCATCGAAAATCAATTGAAAATAACTCAGTTTCTTCTTCAGTTTGTATTTGATCAAAAACGTAGTTTAACACCGTTTATGTTTGATAACTCAGTTTGTATTTGATCAAACTAGCAAACATGCATAAATTTCAGTGCCTATTTTCGGGGGTTTTATGTTATTATAGTGCATTTTCGATATTATAGTGCTTTTTCAATGATTTTGTGCTTATTTTCGGTGGTTTTATGTTATTACAGTGCATTTTCAATGATTTTGTGCTTATTTTCGATGGATTTGTGCTCATTTTCGGTGGTTTTCTATCATTACAATGTCTATTTTCGGGGGCTTTCTATTATTACAGTGTATTTTCGATATTGTAGTGCTTTTTCAATGATTTTATGCTCATTTTCGGTGGTTTTCTGTTATCATAGTGCATTTTCGATATTACAGTGCTTTTTCGATGGTTTTGTGCTTATTTTCGATTGATTTGTGCTAATTTTCGGTGGTTTTCTATTATTACAGTGCCTATTTTCGGGGGTTTTCTGTTATTATAGTGCATTTTTGATATTACAGTGCTTTTTCGATGGTTTTGTGCTCATTTTCGGTGGTTTTATGTTATTACGGTACATTTTCGATGGTTTTGTGCTTATTTTCGATGGATTTGTGTTAATATTCGGTGATATTCTGTTATTACATTGCCTATTTTCGGGGTTTTATTTTATTATAGTGTATTTTCGATATTACAGTGCTTTTTCGATGATTTTGTGCTCATTTTCGGTGGTTTTCAGTAACAATAGAAAACCACTGAAAATGAGATAGAAAACCACCAAAAATGAGTACGAAACCATCGAAAAAGTATTGTAATACCGAAAATGCACTCTAATAACAGAAAACCCTCGAAAATGGGCACTGTAATAACAGAAAACCACCGAAAATTAGCATAAATCAATTGAAAATAAACACAAAACCATAAAAAATGCATTGTAATAACATAAAATAAATTGTAATAAAGAAAAATCCCGAAAATGAGCACAAAACCTTAGAAAAAATTGAAAATGACCACTGTAACAATCGAAAATAGATCAAAAAGGTATAAAACACTTTTCTTCTTCTTCTTCTTAGAAAGGGTTTCGAATGAAGCAGAAGGGTTTAACTTAGTTTATATTGAAGGGTTTCAGATGAAGCAAAAGAGTTTAACTCAGTTGCAACGAAGGGGAAAGCTTAGGTTTCAGATGAAAACTTCAACGAAGGGGAAAGTTTAAGTTTAAGCTCATTCAGTGTTTTAAAACACGAAAACTCGGATCGACTCATAATCTTGTTGAGTCGAGTCAACTCGAAAACTCGGTCAAAACTCGATAAAACTTGAAACTTAATACTCAAAAAATATACTATATTTTAAATATTTATTATATTTATTTAAAATTACTTAAATTAAAAAATTAATTATAAAACTACATCTAATATGATATTATATATATAACTAATATTATAAAAATATTATTCATTAGAAAAATTATTTTAAAAACTTATATAATGAATTATTAATTACTATTTTATCGTATTGTTATTTTTTACATGTTATAAATAATTAATTAACAAATAATTCATTAATTATTAATTTGAAAAAGTATTTTTAAAAAATAAATTATCTCACTAATCTTCTTTACAATTATAATAGGAGAAGTCTTTACTATTATAATAGGATTGTTATTTTTTACATGTTATAAATAATTAATTAACAAATAATTAATTAATTAATAATTTGAAAAAGTATTTTTAAAAAATAAATTATCTCACTAATAACTTACTGAAATGCCTTTTAATAGCACGATTCCCTCTTACGATTTCCTCAATTCAGTTCTTCCCTCACGCTCTCATCCTCTCTCTCTCGCCCCTTATCGCTTGCTGCCGCTCCTTGATGATTGCTGCCGTCGCCTGCTGCTCCTCTGACCTTCACTCTTCTCTCACGCCGGCGTCAAGAGTTAGAGCACGGTAAACTTCTTTCTTTTTCCCTTCATCCTCCTTTCTTCTATGTTCTTCTTCTCCAGTATTTCTAATTTTTTTTTCCCTTTTCTTTATGGGCCAGTATTTCTAAATTTTTTTTCTCTTTTATTTATGAGGTTGATTAATGGGTTTTTCTTCCTCCTCCTTTTCAGATCAAGTAGTCCCATGGATATCGGATAAATTGCTGAGATAACCTCGGATTTTCTGATCTAATGGTTTATTCCCTATAAACATAATCCTAATTTCACAAGGTACGTAGCTTCCCAGATCTAATATGTCAATTTATTTTGCATTATTTCCTTTACCATATGTACATGATCTATATAATTTTAGGGTTTCTTTGAATTTTACACTCTTTCTTCTAATCAAATCCCTAATGCTATGTTTGGTTGCCGAGAAAATTGATGAAAACATGGAAAAGAACAGAAAATTTTGGATTTTTAATACAATTTGTATTTGAGTTTTGTATAATTTTCTTTTCTTTTCCATGTTTTTACTTATTTTCTCGACAACCAAACATAGGGTAATTTCATTTTTATTTTACTCTTTTCCTTCACTTCCAAGATACTCAATGCTCCATCTATTTTAGGGTTTCTAAGAATTTTACACTCTTTCTCCTGATCCAATCCCTAATTTCACTTTTATTTTACTCTTCTCCTTCACTTCCAAGATACTCAATGCTCCATCTATTCTATCTTATCTCATGCTCGAAAAAATAAGTAATTATAAGGATTTCTATAATTAGCTACCAAATACAAATGGATTTTACTTCCTCATCTGTTAATTTTAATTTTTTTTCCTTTCTAAATAAAATCTTGGTTTCAGTATATAATATCATTTAGGATTTTACTGGTTCTTCTAGCAAACCAACGAACTTCTTCTATAATAAAGTTTGGCAAATTTTCGTGGTTAGGCCTTTCTCTTGGCTCCTTTGTTGGTGGGTTTTCGTCCACTTGGTGTTTCACTATCTGGGTCCTCCTCCTCTTTCACGAATTTGATGCTTCCATAAGGTTTCCGATCTCTTTCTACTAAAAGGTTGAGTCTTTATCCTTCACTGGATCAGTTTTTTTGGATTAACAGCACATTTTTTTTCTCTAAAGGGGATGATTTGGATGAATTATTAATTAACCAACGACCTCTCCCATATCCTACCTTCTTCACGTATGGAAGCGCCGAAGCGGGAACAAACGCACAACATCAGGCTTCTCTCCCCAACTACTTCAACGTCCAACTGAAGCCTCTTTATGACTTTTAAAACAGCCCAACTGCATCCCCAACTTCCCATGCCCACAACAGTCCCAAACATCACTTTGTTCATATGAAAAAATCATCCCCATAACAGCACACCTTTGCACGCCCAAATCAGTCCCAAGCCTCTCTATGTTCATGTCTAACACAACTGCATAAGAGCACTATGTTCACGCCAAAAACAACCCCAAAACGTAGCTTCCCAGATCTAAAATTTCAATTTATTTGCATTATTTCCTTTACCATATGTACATGATCTATATAATTTTAGGGTGTCTTTGAATTTTACACTCTTTCTTCTAATCCAATCCCTAATTTAATTTTTATTTTAATATTTTCCTTCACTTCCAATATACTCAATGCTCCATCTATTTTAGGGTTTCTAAGAATTTTACACTCTTTCTTCTAATCCAATCCCTTATTTTACTTTTATTTTACTCTTCTCCTTCACTTCCAAGATACTCAATGCTCCATCTATTCTATCTTATCTCATGCTGGAAAAAATCACCCCATAACAGCACACCTTTGCATGCCCAAATCAGTCC
This sequence comes from Tetracentron sinense, assembly GCA_015143295.1. Classification (NCBI taxonomy): domain Eukaryota; kingdom Viridiplantae; phylum Streptophyta; class Magnoliopsida; order Trochodendrales; family Trochodendraceae; genus Tetracentron; species Tetracentron sinense. The sequence continues at coordinate 38,158 of JABCRI010000112.1, read as the reverse complement.
CAAGCCTCTCTATGTTCATGTCTAACACAACTGCATAAGAGCACTATATTCACACCTAAAACAACCCCAAAACATGTCCAAAATATATCCACTTTTTACAACCAAAACATTATCCAAGCAGCACCCCTTTCTATGCCCAGAACAGCCCCAAACATCACTTTGTTCATGTGCAAAAAAAAAAAAAACCATAACAGCACCCCTATCCATAACATCACTATGTTCACATCTAAAACAATGCCAATGTAAAGTTATTTTAACCTTCTTTCTTCTTTGTTCTTCCTCATCCTCCATTTTCTTTGTTCTTCTTCTCCCGTGTTTCTATTCTCTTCTATGTTTTTGTTCTTTTTGGTTAATTGGTTTGATTAATGGTTTTTCATCCCCCTACTCTGATTAGGTAGTTTCATAGATAACTGATAAATTGCTGAATTACCTTGGCCTTCCCTGCTCTCATGGTGTAAAGGTACGATTCCCATATTTGCAATTTTTGTATGAATTATTTTCATGAACATGTTCAGATGATTTATATAATTTTTGGGTTTCTTTGGATTTTACCCTCTTCTCTCATTCCCTTCTATTCTCATGGGAGTAGAATTTTCACGAGCATGTTCAGATGATCTATATAATTTTTTGGTTTCATTGGATTTTACCCTCTTTTCTCATTTCTTTGGGGTATAATTTTTTGTATTCTCAGTCTCATGGTTTTCTGTCTTTGTAATTTTAGTCTCTATTCTCATTCCTTCTATGTTTTTGTTCTCTTTAGGGTGTCAATATGAATGTATTCACATAAATGACATCATTAGATTCGGTATACTCACCTTCTACCATGTGTGTGAGTGGGTTAAGTGATTAGGATTTTCAACCAAAAATACTCACCTTCTACTAATAAGTTTAGATAATATATGTTACATTTATGTAACATTTTGTTCCTATGTTAGACACTAGCATACCATGGGAGAGGCAGGCGTAGATGATTTTTCTGAAATTCCCATATTACCCTTATATAAAAACAAAATTTTGATTTAATGTTTTGCTTTAAAACCCAAACTACCCCTCGCCTTTGATTTAATTTCCAAACTACCCCTTGCTCATCTGCCAATCGCGATTGAACTCGGGGAGAGTTCAATCGCACCCGTGGGTTTACGCATGTCCCTTTTAACTCCTATTAACTGTGGTTAACTCCTTTCCCTCGCTCTCACGTGCATCGCACGTGCCACTAGCGAGTTCAATCGCACCCACAGGTTAACACGTGTCCCTTTTAACTCCTATTAATTGTGGTTAACTCCTTGCCCTTGCTCTCATGTGCATCACATGTGCCACCCGCTAGTACTAATAAATGCTTTCATAGCTCATTCGGTCCAATCACCATTTATTTGAAAGAATATTTGATTTAAAAAAAAATAAAATTTTGTCCTATTAAAAGTATGATGCTTACCCTTTCTTACTTTAAACGGGAGATGAAAGCTTTATGTCTCTTCTCACTTATCACAACAGATTTTTTGAATTATTTTATTATATAATTCAATCACAAAACACAAGAACCCTAACCTTTACCGTGTAACTTTTAGAAGAAGAAAGATTAACAGAGAACTGAGAGTTCATACGAGAGACGGAAAGAGATCTACCACACGGAATATCATTGGAATGGAGCCGTAGAGATCAAGTCGAGCAACTAATCTCACCGGTGAGCACCTTATCTCGTCGGTGAGCACCTAATCTCTACTACTTCATCTTCCCTTCTTCTTCTTCTTCAAAGATTATAGAGCTGAGTAAACTAAAAAGAGAGAGAGTTTATTTGGCAATCTCATCATTGTCTTTATTTTTTCAGGGTTAAAAAAAAAAGTATTATACCCTTTCGAGTTCGATCCAATCTACTCGACTCGGTCGAGACGCGAAAAATCGGCCGAGTCAGGCGAGTTTAAGACCGAGTAATGGTACCACTGAGTTTCTAGCCGAGTTGACTCGAAATCCGACTGATCTGAGTCAACTCGGTCGAGTTTCGAGTCAATTCGTCGATTTTTTAAACACTGAGTTCAGTCGCACGGTGTTGAATGGATCTCTAAAAGAGTTGGGGGTATTTTGGAGAGAAAAAAAAGGGAGGAAAGCACGTTGTCACTAAAACCACTGTAGGAGCCTACAGAAAGAAAAATTTCAAAATGGAGTCCATTTTCGGGTTTTTTCATAATCCGGAGCCCATTTCCGTACTTTCCTCCTTTTTGAATCCTAACCTCTAAACACAAGCTAAACCCTAATCCTCAATATCTCCCTTACAGCTCTCTTTGCATTGCAGCAGTTGCAGCAGTAGCGTTGAAGGTACCTGCAACTCACCGGTAGGAACTCTCCAGCGGAATAAACCGTTGCCATTAGCTACGCCGGTAAGTTTTTTTCTTTTCATCTTCTTCTTCTTCTTCTTCCTTCTTTTTTCTTCTCTCTTCAACCTGTATACCCAATCTCGATCCTCTTCTTGAACTATTTTTGTCAAATGTGTTACTGAGAATCTGTATTTCCTTCCTCTATTCACGAACTATTGTTGAATTTGGAGTTTGGACTGTTCTTGGTTTCAAAATTAGGGATTTTAGGACTAGAAGAACAGTTCATGAAAATTGGACTGTCATTGGTTTGAAATTTGGGATTCAAGAAACATGAAGTATAGTCTAATCATATGGGACTAAGCTAGGGTTTAATTTGTTACGTTGAGTTATAGGGAAATTCTTACATAAACTCTAATTAATCTCTACAGACATAATTTAAAGGGGAATTCTATTATGAATTGTATGCAGATTTGCAAAGATTTTCAGAACATGTAATTAAAAAACAATTTCTATTTTTTTTCCCGCATTCTTAGACATTCTTTTTCATCATTAGTCTCTTGCCTTTGATCTTACTTGTCCTGTTACTTCTTGTGCATTGCACAGAGAGCTTAGTTTAGTGTGGTTAATGGCGGCCTCGTCTCTTCACTTTCTTCCATCTCTGAGATTTTCTGCAAGAGGTCGTCTCTTCTTCTCTGATGGCGAAGAATACAGTGGCAAACACAAGAAGAAGAACCGTTACTTAGTCTATGCTTCTGCCCAGAAATCAGAGAAAGAACTCCGCATCGAGTCAAAGGTACTTCAACCAAAAACCTTAATCTCCATTCAAATCTTGTTTCTAATTGGCGCTGTATTGATTGATCTGTTGTCTCTGTTAGCTATAGTAGTTGTTCAGATTTCTGAAACTAGAGTTTGATAAGCTTTCGGCATCTCCTTTTTGGATTTTTTTTCTCACTTTCAGAAGTAGAACTATGATTTGTAGCAAACTGTTTGTTGAGAAAAGTTTTTACATGAGTAAAGAACTCTTTGTTGAATCGGAGCTTCATCATACGTTTCTTGTTTTCTTGGGTTGAAAGGAGATGTGTAACAGTCCCGGTAGTATTATACTTCTTGTACAACAGGTTCGTGCGTCGCAGGGTGGCGCTGCCCCCCCCCGCCACTCCCCCGGGCAATCGCAGGGGGGCTCTGCCTAATATTATACATGGACAGTGACACAAATTTGGGTATTTGGCCCAAATTTTGAAGTGTTTAATACTCCACTATGTCAACATGTTTTTGGTTATGTGATGAATGATTGTAATAGACTTTTTATTTTATGTTTTTGTGGAATGTGGGTGTGGAGTTTTGGTCTTTTGGATGTTACATATAATAATATAATATATATATACGTGATATATATGTATATATATATATATATATTTATATTAAATTTATCATCAGGCGTTGCCTAGGCAACGCCTCGCCTAGCCGGGGCTAATCGCATAGGCATCACCTAGACACCTTGACTACACTGATACAAGTTAGTCGAAATTTAGCTATGGCTCTTCTAACTTTGTGAAGCCATTGGTAAATTTATTTACTTTAATATGACTTAGCAGAGTTGCCTGCATAATCACCTCTTATCTGTCATCCGCCTTGCTACCAAAATTAGTGGTCAGAGTTATGCCTGACCCAGATTTAATTAAAAACTTGTTTTCAACCCAATTCATGGGTAATGGAGCTGATGACTGAAAACACCCTGCCAAGATATGGTCAAAAGCTGCCGCAATCTGAAATCCTTAAGATATCATATCACTTATACCTCATAAGTGTTTTATCCTTGCCGCTGTACATTTTCCTTTTCAAAATTTTCCAGGCTTCAACCAGTCACCTGACATAGTCAGGTGTCTACCGCGGACTTATCAGTCAAATGGTAGGGACCATTACATGACTGGCAAAGAAAAGAAGAGAAGGGAAAGTTGATGGATGGGTTTCTAATCCCTTGGATGTCTCTCAAGAGTGTCTGTTATTGCCCAATATTCTGTGCTTACTGATTAGGCGAGCTACTTGAATTCCACATCTCTATGTTTTTAGTTACTATGTAAAAAAAGAATAGTTTCAGGAGTTGGGCCTGCATTTTTGTTGGTTTGTACCCTTTCAGTTTGTGCATAGTTACCAAAGCGAGAAGTAAAAATGAGAAGCGAGAAATAGATATAGGTGTCTCACTCCCATTATATTAGGAAGACCAGCCATTCCTTAAATCTTATCTTATATGAGATATTTATGGGGAAGTAGGGGCCTTATAGCCTTAGGTTTCAATCCAATACTTGCTTAGAATCTTTGTCATAGGCTTTAGACTTAGGTCTATCCCATCACTTCCTAGATACATAGCCACCTTTCCCCAACTAAATGATACCTGATGGAAGCGGGTTTGGGAAGCAAACTTCCCAACTTGTACATAGCTTCCCTGCAACTATGGTTTTGTATTAGCAAAAGACACCAACATTCTCGGTCCTTGTGATACGCACGACCCACCTTCAAATCAACAGATGGTTCAAATTTGGTCATCTCTTCTATGGGGTAGGCCATAGTCACACATTGTCGTTTCTATTTTTTCCACTAGCTTTTCTATTTGAGACTGATAAACAACATCATTTTTTTCCACCCAATTTTTGTTCAATCTCTCTGAATAGACTTAAGATGGTTCATCCAAATCCCTTTTGGGCTACGCAAGTTATCTCATAGGTCAGGTGGTACAAATACATTGGCAGGCTGTATGTGTGTATATATATATATATATATATATATTGGTAATGGAGGGTGTCCCAAAGCCTTCGAGCCAAAGACTAGTCCCTTTGGGTATTCGCACTGACCCACTCGGAATTTTCCCTACGGATACTAGGGTAAGTCGAGGAGTGGGAGTTGAACACACGACCACAAGGAGCAAACCCGGGACGCTAGCCAACTGCACCAACCCTTGGTGTATATATGGTATACCATATACTATAGTATTGAGAACACGAAAGCCCATCTCTCTCTCTCTCTTCCTGTTACTGTTTCCCCTTATTAAGGTATAAATATAACTTTTTGCCCAAATGAGTTGGAGGAAGTAAAAGTTTTTTTTTGGTTTTTGTGGAGAAATTTTAGGTTAAGAGATTGTTAGACAGTGTGAAGTGGGACGACAAAGGTCTGGCGGTGGCAATCGCTCAAAATGTGGACACAGGAGCCATCTTAATGCAAGGTTTTGCAAACAGGGATGCACTAGCTACAACCATTTCCTCTCGGAAGGCTACATTCTACAGCCGGTCACGGTCTACGTTGTGGACAAAGGGAGAGACTTCCATGAATTTCATTAATGTGTACGACATATTTCTTGATTGTGATCGTGACTCTGTACGTTTCTCTGCAACTGGTGCTCAGAATTATGTTTGGATTATCTTGTTTGAAAGTTCATTGCAATTAACTCAGAATTTTATTGCACAGATAATATACCTTGGGAAGCCTGATGGGCCTACCTGCCATACAGGGTCTGAAACCTGCTATTATTCATCAGTTTTTGATTCCTTAAAACATCCAGAGGTTGACAATCGTGGCCTTCTATACCGAGACTCCATTCAACGCTTTCTCTCTTCTTCTTTTTGCTTAAGTTATTTATATAGTATTGATCTGAAATTTTCATTTGGACTATTTGTCAGGTTGAAGAAAATAAGCTTACATTGACGACTTTATTCTCGTTAGAGTCTACAATTTTCCAGCGTAAAGCAGAAATAGAATCACCACAAAATGGGAAGCCTTCATGGACGAAACGGTTGTTGCGTGACGACAACTTGCTATGCTCCAAAATCCGGTACCATATTTTGAGTGTCATTGGTTTTGATAGATTTGTTTGCTGCAATATCCACAACTATTTTGGACTGGTTTAAGATTTTGAAGGATCTTAATCATTCAATCATTACTATCTTTTGGATAACTGGTAAGAATATAAATAGTCCAGAAACATAGCTCGCTGGATAGTTAAAATTGTCCAATCTGGTCAATTTTGAGCCTATGAGAACTGTTAAGATTGGCCAAGAAGATGATAGGTATTGCTCCCCCCCCCCCCCCCCCCCCCCACCAAGCATTTCAAATTGGAACTCTATTAGTCTGAAACCTCCTTTTGCAGGGAAGAGGCAGATGAGTTATGCCGAACACTGGAGGAGAACGAGGATAAGTCGCGAACAGCCTCGGAGATGGCAGATGTTCTCTATCATGCTATGGTGCTACTGGCACTTAAAAATGTAAAGGCGGAAGAGGTCCTTCAAGTCCTTAGACTTAGATTTTCTAAGTCAGGAATTGAGGAAAAGAAAAATCGCAAATCAGATGGCTAAGCTTGCCCACCGTTACATTTCAGGTCAGTTACTGCACAAACTAGGAGAGTATCCATGACAATTTGCAAACCAAATCATTGGGGTACTCCATAACCTTGGTTCTACTCTCTCGGGTGTTATCCAAATACCATATCCTAGGATCAAAGCTAGACATCTGCATGGGTTTTTAGTCAGTTCCTCATGGGAGAACAGTTTCCATTGAATGTTCTTTGTTCCACCAACCACCAGCGACAGTACCAACTTGCTTTTGACATGGTTTGCATTGAGTTTCCATGAAAATATAGAAATTAATATGAACTGTTATTTAAATTTTGCAGATTGATTTATGGTACATTATGAATTTATTCAAGTTATTGCAACTATGTGAGATAATTTATATTCCTGTATTTTAGTGTGTATCTCCTCACTCAGGGTAAAGCCAGTTTTGGTGGTAGTGGTTTCACCAAGGTTGAGTATGATTGTTCCTATTAACTCAAATCTTTGTAAGATTTCTGTCTTTGATGGCCATTGATATTAACTTTTGAGGGTTCATTGGTTCAATCCCAACCCTCTACTTGTCTTGGGATTAATTGACTCCACCCAAACCCCAGATTCACCTCCATTTCTTAAGCGGAGTATATGAATTTCACCCTCTGCTTTTTTGAGCTTGGTTCCGACACATTTAGCAGTTGGGTTGGCCTGCCTATACCTGTGACTAATGACGATCTGATGCATCCTAAGTTGATCTAATCAGGTGACAATAACCATTGGATCTATCACATTCATTTTGCATTGATTAATAATTGTAATGTATTGATGTATTAATATTTTCATGGATATGTATTAATATATTGATTCTTTGAGGATGGTGGATCTTTCATCTGTTGAGAATTATTTTTCCCTTTCTCATATGAAATATTGTACGGCCACAAAAAGTTTTTCCTCTTACAGTTGCATTATGTTTGATTAATAGAGTGATTGTTATGAAGATCTCTAGAGTTGTAAGTGCCATTTTGCTAATAATCGAAAATTTTAAAAAAACATTCAAAAACAGTTATTGTGCCAAATTCATTGTGAAGGAAATCAAAGAAAATTAAAAAACACTAAAATAAGGCAAATTTACGTGGTGGTTCGGTAATATGCCATTTGTCCAAGGCCAACATATATATCTTCACTATATCTTGTGGAAAACGGGGTTACAAGTCTCTCATCTCACATAAAACACATTTATATATTATACACAAAGACTTGAAATTATGAGATGCCATTCGTGACATTCGCGAAGTTGCACCTGGGAGACAATCCAAAGTCGGTATGGGATTTGATTTGGATCTCGTTGGATCAAAATCATCCGGCCTCCCTTTTGAGTGTGACATGTGGTGATAAAAAGGGGAGAAGAGATCATGAAGAGAAGTCAAAAAAGAGGGAGGAAATGAAGTGACTTCTCTCCTTTTTTATCGCCACATGTTGGACAAAGGCCTTAGGCTAGATGATTTTGATCCGGCAAGAGCCGGATCAAATCACATCCCTCCAAAGTCACGATCAACGAGAATACAAGTCACAATCATAACACATTGTGGTATGGGCCTTATGTCAGTGCTTCGGCATGAGTTATTCTTAATGTTGGCTGAATCCCATCATTTTTTATTCTTTTTTTTTTGGTAATGGATGGTGTCTTAAGGCAAGGACTAATCCCTTCGAGTGTACACACCGGCTCACTCGTAATTTTCCTTACGGACACTAGGTAAGTCGAGGAGTGGGAGTTGAACACATAAGAACTAGGAGCAAACCTGGGCTGCTAGCCAACTGCACAAACTCCTGCGTCATGCCGTTCAACCATGCTGGGTTATCTCATCTATCCGTACTTTCTGTCGATTTGATATGCTACCTCTTTGCATGGCCATAACCTATATTTACACCCACTGAAAAGAATCTGATTTTTCAAATAGATTGGATCATCCTACTGAGTTGACTCAGTAGCCATGTCTAGTCCAAGAAGTAGCATCTCACCAATTCGAGAGGGGGAATAACATGAGCCCAGTAAAAGCCAATAAAGATACATTTTGAAGCATAGAAAATTACTATAATTGAGAATCTTCTTTCCAAAAAGGTCTTATTAGATTATTTAAACGCATGCTTTGAAACTTTCATATGAACAGATACCTTCCAAAACAGCATTGCATCAGCCATGGAACTCTTAAAGCTATCAGCAACAACTGGAAAAAGCCAGACACAAGCATATGAGAGATTTGACATAAGAAAGAGAACAGCTGCCCGAAAAGAGCGGAGATTCCTTTAGAATTCTCCGTGGACTGATCTTGGGTTAATTACATTATCTCCTTAAACCATAGTATTGTTTAAAGGGATAATGTGTATGGATTAGAACCACCAGGCTGGACCTGTACAAGCTCAGCTGTGCCGCGGCTGCACCGATGAATGGGTTGGCAATTCATGCATTGAAGCAACTGGTTTATTTAGATAAGATACTTCCTAGTTAAAGCCTAGAGGTATTCTATTCTTATGGCTTTAACGCTTTCTGTATACTACTACAGTGAAAGTGGAAAAGATTACTTAAAAAAGAGTTGAATTGGCGAATCAAATGAGTCATGAATGTCATTTCGGAAAAATATAACAAATATAATATTAGTTCCCATAGAAAGTCAAAGCAATAAAGAGAAGAAATACACAAGCATATTTACATGGTTTGGCATTGTGCCTACTACATACACGGATGAGCCCTGCGAATTCACTATTTTCTCAACGAGGAATTGCATTTGTTACAATAGGTTCCTATTGCATATTTACATGGTTTGGCATTGCGCCTACTACATACACGGATGAGCCCTGCGAATTCACTATTTTCTCAAAGAGGAATTGCATTTGTTACAATAGTTTCCCTATTGTATAAACTAATTCAAATCCACAAAAGATACCTAAAGTACCCTATTTGGGGTTGGGGTTGGGGTTGGGGTTGGGGGACTGCCCCTCAAACATGGGGTCACTTGGGGATTTGTCAATGGTACTTTCCTTGCATTGCTATGGAGAATCCTAGACACTTATCAAAGGAAAATAATCACCTCCTCAGTTGGTGACGTGAGGAGAGGGTCTCGACTCCCCTTTTCTTGCCACGTGTCTTCCCTTAAATTTTTTTAAACTATGGTTAAGATTCAATAACCCCTAGGGTTGGATCATCTAACCTTAGTTTTTAGAACTTAAAAAAAAAAAATTAATCGTAAGAGTTAAAATTTCTTAACCATAGTTCATCGTAGTTACTGGGGGCTTTGTGAGGGGCGATGAGCAGAGTATTGCTCCTTATCAAAACAGTTCCTATAAATCTTCAATAAAGAGTGACATGAAAATGATAGTAGCAATTCTTGGAAGGAATCAGTTTGTCAGCGTCGTGGATCTTCATTTGTGGTGAGAATTTCAAAGTGGAGGTGTGGACCAATGAGGATCAGTCTTAGGTTTAGGTTTGCAAATGGAAATCTCAAGTATGTTAATTATTTTCCATTCAATATAGGCCTAAACAATGGGCTCAAAACTCTAATTTTATCCTACCAATTTAGTATGGAGCTCATATTCTGCCCCCATTTTTGCTAACCTGCACCCTTGGGTCCTAGTGGGTGTTGGATAGTACCAGCACGATAGAAATAGCATATTAGTGTGGGGTTAACTGTTGAGTACAGCTCATTAGCCTTGGCCTTATTTGATTGGTGGGGCTCTCCTAGACACCTTCACTTAAATGTCTTACAGAGAAAGGTACGCCGTACGCACTTGGAGAGAGAAGAAAGAGGTGCCTAATGCTTATATTAATGCAGTACTTACTTGGAGAACTAGAGAGAGGAAGGTGTGAACTGGTTCAACACTAACTTTCAAAGAAGAAAATGCACTTTTGAGAGGGCATGAGGAGCAATTAGGACGGTCAAGCGAGTTCGAAGTGGATACCACATTATCTGTATTTGATCCGTTATTAATATATGTATCCGAATTCACTCTGTTATCTCTAACAGATAATAAAAAAACAAATTTTGTATATGTATCTGTAATATCCGATCGAATTCGGATATTATTCGAATTCGTCCGATTATACCAACCGAATTCGGATATCATCTAAATGATATACAAATTCGTCAAATTACAGATAACCAAATTCAAATAATATCTGATTATAGTACTTAAAATATCTGAATTTGTTCATCCTATTACCAAATTTACATTTCAGTACCCTAAAATCAAATTCAATTATATATTACATTAAATATAAGGATATATAATAGGATAACCTATTCTTCCTCCTACCAAATTTGTATTTTAAATGTATTCCTATTAGAACCGGTTGAAACCATGCAACTGATTAAATGTATTCCTAATTTGAGGCGTGCGCTACCGCTACAACATTTGAAACCTCTTCTAACTTACCGTTTTCCAACAACAATTACACATTCCCTCGGCCTCTGATTATAGTCGAAGTGCCATTGCACATATATGAAGAACCTAGTTCTTCAATCATATCTACACCAAATTAGATGCAAGGACCCGATCCACCAACTAATCTGAAATGTTGCATTCCCTAGTTTTAGCCAAAATGCAACAACTATTCTTTTATTTAACCAGTTATAAATTTAGATCTCTCATCAACTCTCTCATTGTTTAATAATTACAAAACCAACCGATTAAACCTAAGACTCGTATTGTTTTTTGGCTTCTATTCTGCTTTTGAATCTTCTAAACTTTAGGTGTGCCTCTCCCACCGCCTTATCCGGCGCACCTGCGGGCACGTTAGGCAGGTGCATGGCACGCCATTCCCACTCCCAGGTCCTACCTGGCCCTTGCGGCCATGCATGTTGTCGTTGTTCACCAAACCCATGATATACGACCCACCTTTTTATCCGCTCTTTGGTCGTCTCTTTACTACTTCTGTAGGGGAGGTGTACATGTATGTATTGATCCCTCCATTTTCTTATAATCTCCACCGTTAATTGTCTTTCCAATTTGGTCAGAGAAAGATCGGATGGTTGAAAGATCGGTTCTTCGGTGGGTCGGATGGATCATGGAAAGACGCTCTAATATTAATAATGGCAAGAAAAATGTGGTGTAGCTCTTATAAGTTTTTCTATAATTGTCATAATATGTACATAGAGGAATGCAAGCATTATCTTTTTCTTTTTTTGGTTTGGTTTGAAGTCAAAATCAGTTAAAACACACGTTATGCATTATCTTAGTTCGCTCCTCATGGGGGTGACGCAAGGAGCGGCGTCCCGTCTCTCATTTTCTTTAACCATTATTAATATTAATCTTTTTTGTTTCTTCTAAAAATCAAGGTTAAAAATATGAATCCTAGATTAGTGAATCGTAATCACATTCTTTACTCTCCCATCTGATCGAAAATCAACGATGCCAAGGCACCAACTTGACATGCATTGAAATGGTGGGCTGCAAGGCGCCATTAGATTTTTTATCGGAGATGGTGTGGTCGTGTTATCGAGCGCAAACAAACATAATTCTTTTTTTATTACCCGAAAATGGGTGAATATGAAAATGAGAATATACTTCATTCCCTTATATACACATGGAATAAAAAATTTAACTACAAACATGAGCTCTCATATTAGAGATGAGTTCTCCAAAATGTGCCTTAAAGTCGAGCTAGTCCTACTCTCAGGTATTCCTTACTCTTAAGTCTCCCAGGCAAAAATCAGCAACTATCCTTTTTTTTTTTTTTGGTTGAACACAATAACACCACAATGGAATTTGGAGCTCTCAAGTCCCAGCCAAAAATCAGCTACTGTCCTTTTTGCTTTACCATGTTGGTTTTTGGTGAGAGGAGGGAATGCCCCCTCTATGCCTTATTACAATGGAATTTGGAAATTAGAAATATGAAAAGAAAGGACAAGGAGGCAATTACATATGAACTTTTGGGAAAAAAAATTAAATTTTATATTATATTATTTAATATAAGAGGATATAGACAGGGGCAAGGGGAACAACAGCCCTAATCTATTTTTTTAAAAAAACCTATACAAAGAAATACAAACATATGAGATGACCCACAAACTTGGCCCTATTTTTTTTCAAGAGCTACACCCCTAGATTAATAATATTTTGTACTAAGCCTAATCAATCTTCACAAAACCATCAACACTAATTACTAACATTGGCGGCTACCTTAGGTCTTAGCTGTGTGTGATTTTAGTGAGTGTAAGTTACATGATATATTACATTTCCACCAAAAAAGAAAAGAAAAGAAAAAGATTTTCTTGTGCCAAAGTCCCTGTTTATAGTTAAACTCCAGAATAAACCCAACTTTGTCATTTTAAAAACAAAAACAAAAACAAACAGATTATGAGAGAGAGAGAGAGAATTAGAACTATTTTAATGCCGGTGAGACCAGAAACTCATATTTTAGGGGGATAGAGTGTTGACACCTTGTCGGGAGTGGTGGCGTTTTCTCTTATGTAGAACGAAACATGGGAAAGACAAACTCGCCGTTTCTCCCTCTTTTTTCTCATTTTCTCTTTATAGATAGAAAACATAGGAACGACAAGATCGCCGTTTCTCTCTCTTTCTCTTTCATAATTTGAAACATAAGAAAGACAAGTAGCCGTTTTTCTCTCTTTTCTCTTGGATTGATCAGCCGTTTCTCTCTCCCTCTCTCTCTCTCTCTCTAACGTTTTCAGTTTGTTTTGTTTTGCAACTTGTGACTTCTAAATTAAGTAACTAAATTACCTAATTAAATGAAAATTAAGTTCGAATAATCACTTATTGTTGGGATTTTGTATACAGACCCTGTAATTATTAATAAAAATCTTTGTAAAACTGACACTTCATTTCTCAATGGTTACAATCCATACCGCTATCATTAGAGGGGCACACCTTGTCATCTGGTCTTCAAGCTTCAAATAAATAAGAGAGAATTTAGGAATCTGAATTGAAACAAAATTCAAATCCAAGCATATGTCAAGCCATTTGGAAGATTCTAAATTGTGACAAAAAAGTATTCTTCTATATGAAATTCTAAAATTGAATTTACTAAACTATTCACATTATGATTAATGATCCCCTAGGCAAATCCTACAAGATTTTCCGTTAGTACTGCAAAAAATACAATAAGTTTCTCAATAACTCTAGTTAGGTTAACATAGATTAGATTGGTGCCAACTTAACTTGAATTTATATATATATATATAGATTGAAGCTAACCTAACTCGAATTTAAAAACAATAAGAAAAAACTAAAAGTCCAAAACTTTTGTTGCATTTTTGTGTGTGCCACTTGATTGGAAATTCGTATAAGGTCCAAAGTTGTAGAAGAATATGGTTTTAGTTATTTTCTTTGTAAACAAAGGGTTTTTTTTGGTTAAAACGATATTCCATTAAACTTGAGAGCAGTCAAGATACAAAGGACGGATGGGGACAGAGACTCCCTCCCGATCCTGGTTAGACATAAAACCCAGATGCTCCCAAGAGTTTCATACTCTCAATTAAGGCTTGTTGTGCTAGATTATGGACAAAAGTATTAGCTTGTCTAAAGGCGAAAGTAAACTTAATTACCCCACCTAGATTCACTATTCATTGAATATCTTCGATAATAGGGAAAATTTCCACATGGCTTTGGACCGATGTATCATTTAGGGAGTCGATTATTCCTTTTGAGTCTGACTCGATCTGGATATGATGCCAACCCCTAGTTATAGCTGCTTGAAGGCCCAATCTGATTGCTTCCGCTTCTGCTACGCGGGAAGAGATCCCACATAACGGTTTACTATGCTGAAAAATGATATTTCGATCATGGTCCCGAGCCACCATACCAATTCCAGATGCGAGCCCCGATATGAGAGCCGACCCATCTACGTTTACTTTGATCCAATCCTCCTCCGGTGGGCTCCAAGGTTCATATTTCTCCAAGCGCCTGTGTCTGAGATCAGGGATGAGGCTGATGTTGAATATAGGAGCAGCTTGTACTTCTGAGATAAATCCTTCAACACACCCCGGATAGTTGAGACTGGGTCGGGTTTCTTCCCATTGAAAACAACCTCGTTTCACATATTCCATATCGCCCAGAGAGTGAGGTTGAGTCGAATCCCAAGGGAGAAGTTATTGTTTTTGAATTCATGGTGAGACAACCACTATTTCCACCAATCATGAAATGTAGTAGTAATAAGGCCTTCCGGAGGGTGTAGTGACATTTGGGACCTATTCTCTTTGAATTCTCCATTCCCTTTAGGGATGAGCTACCTAACTCTCCCCCCATCTAATTTAGAAGGAAAAAAGGGGAAAACCATTCATCTCATGTTTCCTTAGGGTTTGTTCTTTTGAAGAAACTTACCTGACACTTTACAAGTGTTGAGACTTTATTAATGCTATGTTTGGTTGTTGAGAAAATAGGTGAAAACATGGAAAATAAAAGAAAATTTAGGATTTCTAATACAAATTTTAGTTGTGTTTTATCCAATTTTCTTTTCTTTTTCATGTTTTCACTTATTTTCTCGTCAACCAAACATAGGGTAAGTGTCTTATAAGTTTAGAAACTAAGTTTTTGGTTTTGCAAGTCTTTTTTTCTTTTGCCTTTTGAATACGTACTTAATAAATCAAAATTCCTACCACTATGGGACTTCAAGTTCCTTAATTTTTTATGAGCCTTAAACTTTCATTTTGCGACTTTGAGAGACTTGTAAAACCAGGCACTTAGAGTCTATAAACTCATAATGTGCCAAGCTTTGTAAGTATAAGAAGAATCCTAAATGATTCAAATTCTCACTTGTGTTACTGAGTCTTGATGCTCAAATTTGCATGACTAGCATACTCATGCCCAACAGTGATGATAATTTGAAATAGAGAGACAAGATTCATGGACCACAGAAATTTAATAAATGAACCACAGTAAACAAAGACAGAGTATGTACAAATGTGTGCTGTATAGAAAACCATTTTTATCTTCTCCAGGGCCAGTAAAGATTTTCTTCTACCTACTCTTCTCTCAGCCAGAACGAAACCACCATCAGAACCCTCCACCAAATACCCATTTACTTTCTGCTGCTTTCCCTCATATTTTCTTTTGAAAAACCAAAATTTTGAAATGGTGGGGGTGGCCTCTCTTCCCCTCTGTGTCTATCTAATCAACCAATAACCAAACTCAACTATAATAATCACTATCACCATATCCTTCACTTTTTTTTTTCTTCTTATATACAAATACCCAAAGCTGAAGCAAGGTATATGCTACAGAGTGGACAAATCCTTACTAATTTTTTTCCCATCAAGAATATGATTTGATCAATCCCAAATTGTATAGATTTCTTCTCACAAGACTCCCAAGTGATAATAGCATTGCCCCACCGACTCCGGCCGCCGTCTCGTCCCTTGCCTCCTCCTTGTAAATGGATGGCAGCTCCTTCACTTTTAGATTGCTGAGTCCAATTCTCTGTCGAACAGCTTCGATTATCTTGGGATCCACTGGGTGACCAGCCATGTCAGTCACATAGAAGACATTAAGAGTCATCTCCCTTGTCGTGGAGATCTCTGCTCTTGTTACATTTAGCCCATTTTCTCGAAACGTTCGGGTTACTTCTGATAGCAGCCCCTGCCTATCCATTGTGCACAGCTCTAGCCTTACTCCCTGCAAACACCAAAGAGCATTAGAGATTTGCATAACCCTCCATGTATTTTCTTTTGCTGAAATCTTCAAAGCTTGGCACTTTGCAAGTCTCAAGGTTTATGTGCGGGTTTTGTAAGTTTTTTTTGCTCTTTTGACTTCAGTGCAAGATTTAGATATAATACAAATTCCTACCATCACGAGACTTCAAAGTCCCTCCATTTTTTGTGATAAACGTCTCTGATTTTGAGGCTTTTGAAGTCTCAAAGAAATTTGAGATCCTAAAAAAGACTTGCAAAACCCAACACTTAAACCTCTAGGCTTGTAAAGTGCCGGGCTTT
The DNA here is from genome assembly GCA_015143295.1 of Tetracentron sinense. NCBI lineage: Eukaryota > Viridiplantae > Streptophyta > Magnoliopsida > Trochodendrales > Trochodendraceae > Tetracentron > Tetracentron sinense. The sequence continues at coordinate 21,595 of JABCRI010000112.1, read as the reverse complement.
ACAAGTCTCAGCAAAAAAAACAGAACCTAAAAGTGCATGAATTATTCAATAATATTATACCTCAGATGCCCTTCTTTCAATGGCAGCTTGTAAGCACTGAATCACGCGTTGCCTCTCGGCTTCTGAACTAATTGGGGTCCCATCTGTATGCCTTATGTAAAACTCTAGATATGCTCCATGGCCTTCTGTGACAATAGTTCCATGGAAAACAACATAGTCCATGTCCGTTATTGTGCAAACTATATCAAACAACAACTTTGGCCGATCTTTACACTGGACATTTACAATAGAGTATCCCCGCTTTGCCCAATTTTGAACAGTGATAGCTGGTGAAGAAGCAGTGTGCCCCATTTTTGAATTCCGCTCATAATCTCGGTCGGCAAACATCATTTGATGGAGCCTACGTTCTGTGTGGGTTTCGGCCATGGAGACGGCAGTTTTGGCACTTCGAATGTCATTATCCCCTTTAAGCACATTCCTTAGTCTCCCTTCAATTCTGTTAATCTTGTGGGAGTCCTCAATTTGAGACCCCGAATCGTAATCCTTGACATAGATGAGCGACGCATTCCGCCCATTGTGAGTCCAAACCTTTGCTTCAACTACACTGCATTGAAGATCAGAAAGGACTGCAAATACCTCCGAGAGGAGCCCCGGCCGGTCAACTCCTGTTAGTTCTAACGCTGTAAGGCCTTTGAAACTGTTAGATCTCACAGAATGACTAGTACCCAGAGACTGTAACAGACAAAGAAGAGACAATGTTAGTGTAATTAAAGTGAATAATGACAAAAAAAAACTGAGAAATTCTCATGGGGTTTAATGGGTTTTAATTTTGAAACATATTTTTGGATTAAATTTTTTTTAAAAAAATTTAATTATTACCTGTTCAATGATACTGATAACGCTCTCATCCGTGAGTTTGTGTCCGTATTGATCAGTCACATGGAAAACTGTGGATATAAATTTAAAAATCAGACTTCGAAGTTTCAGGAAAAAAAGGGTTACAAATTATAGAAAGTTGCTAACGTGCGCCCCCCTTTAGTCGGGGCACGTTAGCATGTGAATCCATGAAAGGAGCTTGGATGCTCTTACCATCCATGAACCATCTTCCGTCGGCAGAGATGTACGCCTTCTTTATAGAGAGGTTTAGATCTGTGAGGACTTGTACGGCCTCTAAAAGGATTCCATGTTTTGTCGCACTGTCGACCTGAATTAAAAGAAGCAAGAGTAAAATCAAAATTCCGCCATTTTTATTTCTTCAATGGTCATCAATTTGGGATTCTGCAAATCTACTTCTTAGGGTTTCTGAGAAGCTTACCTTGACCAGAGTCGCTGTAGCGCAGACGGCATTGTCGATCACGACCCTGCAAAACAGCCAAGAGGACAAATCAGAGAATGAATTTTATGAATTTCGGAGGGGAAAAGAGGAACGGAGGATTGTCGTTAATGGAGGAAGAAAAAAAACAGAGGTATTTGAAAAGTCGAGTAACACCGAGAGAATTTCCGGAAAGAACAGAAGATCAAAGGATGAAAAGTCATAAAATCTGTAGAACAAGTCAAGATCAGAGGTAAAGAACTGATATTTTCTTATGGCAAATTAGTTAAAATCAGCAAATTCTCGTCCCCGTAAATCGAAATTAAGAACAGATCAAAAGCCACGGCAGATCTAACATGCCCCGAAAGGAAAGTCCAGAAAATCAGGAAACGAAGAAAATTGCACCAAAATCAAAGAAAATCTCCAAAACAGAGTTTAATGGAAACCCAAAATTCCATGGAAAAGTTGCAGAAATCCATCAAACTGGTATTAAATCACGAGAGAAAACGCAAGAATCTCAACCCCTAAACAGACACAGAACTAAATCTCGATTAGAAAGAACAAACAAACCTCGGAGTGTTCATACGAATCACAAGCTTCTCATACTCATCCAAACTTGCAGGCCATTCCATCTTTCCTTCCTCACAAATCTCCTCTCTCACACCCCTTTAAAAGCCAACGACGAGAGAAACAAAGAATCAACACAGCAAATCCCCACTAATATAACGCTCTTCTCCCAAACAAACCAATGCCAGATGATCTCAAGCTTCGATACTCCATCGAAAAAATCGCCATTAACGACCCCTCCAAGCTCTGTTACTCTGCAAAAATCGCCCAGTTCTATCTCTCTCTAAAAGAAGAGTTTCTGTTTCCTCTCTCTAGAACGCAGAGCACGCCGCCCCCCCCTCCTTCTTTGGTCTTATATTTATATATTAATTTTTTAAAAATATTTATTATTTTTTTAATTTCCAAACCACGCCTCTACGCAAAGCGGTGCCACATGGCGTGAGTCTTGCTGTCCGGGTGGGCTACCGGGTACGGTTACGGGTACGGGTACGGTTACGGGTAGCTTGATCCTTACTCTTGGTGGTTATGTCCAGATCGGATGACACGTCGGCTATTGATTTGTCCCTTTGCGTTCGTTCGAATCAACAGAGAGACGTTAGTTGGTGGTTTTTTTACGGGAGATTCTTCATCCAGGCAAGGACGTCCGTCCACGTGGCTCAAGTGGGTCTAGTTCTCAAGATGGCTTGTTGATGAAGTTGAGGTCTGCCCGACTGAAATTATGGTATCAACACGGACCATACGGTCTGTGTCGGCTTTTCTTCTGTCCTCGTCACGGCCGTGTTTTGGTTTTCTCGGTGTACGATCGCCGCTCTTGCTTATAAAGTCATAACTACCAACTTTTTTCCATCTTTGCAATTGTTTTCGCCCACAGATGAACAAGTGTCCCTATTAATCGTGGTTAAAATTCGGTAATCCTCGTGGTTCAGCAATTTAAGCTTGGTTGTTCGGAAAAAAACATTTTTTAAAATTAATCATTGGGTTAAGAAATTTTAACCTCTAAGTTAAATTTTTTACAAAAAGTAAGGTAGATTGTTGAATCAAGATAAAAGAGACACGTGCCGACCTGAAGGTGTGATTGAACTCTCTTTGAGTTCAATCACTACTCTATCTCCATTTAGAAAGCTCACCATCTACATGTGGACGTGTGTTCCTTTTAACTCCTATTGATTGTAGTTAAGATCGATTAATACTTATAATTCAACAATCTAATCTTAGTTTTTGTAAAAATTTATGTAAAAAATTAACCCTTGTGCACCGGGTGCACAAATGTACGTGACACATTAGCAGTGAATGGAGATGGTTTCTTCATCAGCATCAATTCAAAAATCCAATATAAAGTTATATTGGCATGGCAAATTATGCGCTTTAGATTAAATAGTACAAGCAAAGAGATAGATGCATGTGTACGAGAAGACGTGAACCAAAAATGGTGGATCAGGTTGTACATCACTTTATTCAGAAGGACTTTGCATCTTCTTCCATTTTAATAACGTGGAGCATTGGCATTTTGACACGTGTAATGAAATGCTCAAATAAATGAAAATTCTTAAAGAACGTGGAGCATTGGCATTTGAATCCTCTGTGATTGGAATTTGTTAGTTATTTTTGAATTAAAAAAAAAACATTAATTACATCAGAACTAAATATATTAAAATATTTATATCAAAGCCAATGCCCCCAATGGATATGATGCATGACTAGAACAATGTAATAGCTTACTCCCTTTATATAATTATATATTATAATCTTTTTAGGAAGACAGCATCAACCGTAACCCTTGAAAATAATTTAAGGGCTATACATAAACATGATAATATACATATGATGATGATTTGACAAAGTTAAGATGGTATAATCATTCAATTAGGTTGATTGTGGGATTGCGATTCATGCAGTTAATGCTCCAATTGTTTTGATATAAAATAGAGGTGGAAAATATCATTTTTTGCACATAATTTATTTAAGACAATTGATATTTCTCATGAAATTCATTTATTTTCCCCTATTTTACATCGAAACAGATGAAACCTAAGTTAAACTAATTTTTCGATCATGGTTGTCTTTTATGTGACCCCAGTTAAAAATCAATATTTTGTACATAGAGATTGGTTTTAATGAACATTGCGCACTTGAAGTTCTAGAAAGTGGATCATTTAGAGAAGGTGTAAAAAATAATCCGACCTAATGTTTTAGACCATTTAATTTGAGCCGGGCAGTCATAGCTAAGTGAGACAGTTCACTAAATTCACACACACAGAATCAGTGTAGAGGTACTCCCAAATATACCCCTTAAACCTAACTTTGTGATTCTAATAATTAAGGATAGGATTAAATTTGGTTAGGCTTGTTTTGTCATTTTCTAAAGCTACATGAAATCTAATCTTTGGCCTTTAATTATTTTAATCAAACGATTAACATTTGATAATATATTTAGGGAGTACTTATAGACTAACTCACAAGCATAACTTAATTTCACTTGGACGTAAATAACCTTTAAACAAATATTTTAACTTATTAACCTATGATATTTATTAAAAATATTAATAGAATTAATTAAATGAAAAGGACAAAAAAGAAAAAAAGTTGCTCCATACTTCTTTTCTTTGTATTTAAAGATTAGTGCATGTTACAAAAAAGACTAAATTATAGTAACTTTATAAAGTTTGACAATAAATGGATGAATAAAAATATTTTCTTGGACTACTAAATTCACAATGTTTGTAGTAATATATATTTTTGAGATTTGAGATATATATAGAAATTTTTTGATAAGTTAATCTAAATATGATAAATTTCCATTAAATTGTTTTTGAAAAAACCACCAAATTAAAAACATACTAAAAAAACCACCAAATCCAAAGCTAAAATCCAATCATATCCACACAGATTTGTATCTAAATCTGTTGCAATTCGTTCAAAAATATTTAGTATCCCTAGAAAAACATGCCTCAAGCGACCCAGCCCCCAGGGAGAGAGATCTGCGGCGCCGATGTATCCAATACGTCTAAGTTAGAAATATTTCTTCTTCTCCTTCGTGCGCACACCAAGTTTAAAATTTAGAAAGGACGAAAAGAGAAACTTAAAAAGAAAACGGGGTTTTCAAAAATAAAAGTTTAAAAGGACTAACACGAAATTTGTCCAAGACTCCTCTCACTTTGAGATACAAAAGATGTGTGGGAACCACGTCCGATTTGTCAACACGTGTCACTACTTATTTCCAGCTCTCTTTTACGCGCCTCTTTAGCCTAGCCAAAACTTATTTCTGAATCATCTGCTGATTTGGCGGGAAGTTCGCCGGTTTCCCGCCAAAATTTCAAGAAAAAGCCCGGCGAAACGGTCCGCACTCCAGTGGCATGCTTATTCAACCAAAAAATCTCGATTTAAACTGACGGATCAGTTGGCTTTAAAATTTGAATAAATAAAAAGTTAGTACTATGCATCTGTTATAACGGCTGTTAGCCCACAGTTTAAATGTTTTATTACGGAAAATGTTTAATAGTTTGTTGTACCTTCGAACATAGGAGAGTTCAATCATATGTGTTGTGAGATCTGATTGGATGGAAAAAAAAATTGAATTTAAAAGTTTCGCTTTTCATTTTTATACCCTTAACTTAAATCATGACACATATGCATGAAACTCTCATGTCGTTCAATTACAATTCGCTATGATCTAATCTCTGGAATGTGCGGTCATCACAAAGTCCATGTCTCCTTTTTAACACTCATGCACAGTAATTAAAATTCATTCACCTTAGGGTTTACGGCTCTTCAATTACAATAAAAAATGTTGGAGGACCACATATTCAGTTCTATTGTCCCTTTTTAACACTCTTTTAAACTGTGGTTAGGCATAAGTAATTTAAAATTTTCTACAGGATAAAGTTAAATGAATGAAAAAATATACGCAACATATTTCCTTCACAGATACTCACACTCGGGCGGGCATGCTTCTTCATCTGAGATGTGCAATGGTGTCTCATTAAGGAAATGATAGTATGCATCTTGTATGTTCTTTTAGAGAGTATGTGCATAACTCCCAACTCACCACCTGTCATCATTGACATTTATTAATTATGGTTAAGCTTACTCATCTTTAGGATTAAATAATATAATCTTGATTTATAGATTTAAAAAAAGAAAAAATTAACCTTGGTTATGATTCCATCGTTCATATGGTTATTTTTTCGAAAATATTATTTCTTAAAAATTAAGGCTAGATTATATAACTTGAGTGAGAAAATCGTAATCTTAGTTAGTAGGTGTCAAAGAGGACACTTGATTGGTAGTTGTGCGGATACTACCCAACGAAACGTGGGAAATGCAATCTATTATTTTAGCTGAAAAGACTTGTCCAAGTGTGATCGTCTGTATCCTAACTAGAGTTAGTAGATGCTACCAATGAAATGCGTCATGGGCAGTACCTTTTGAGCAATAGTCCCCTCGTTGGCCAAGGCGACTTTTCCTCACTGCTCCCACATAATCAACTCAATCTTTTAATTAATTATTTTATTTTATTTTAAAAAAAACTAAGAGTAGGTGGGTGAATCTTAACCCTATGTTCAGTTGTCGAGAAAATAAATGAAAACATGAAAAAAAATTAGATAAAAAATAACTAAAAATTATATTACAAATCCAAAAATTTATTTTCTTTTCCATATTTTCTCAACATTTAAACATAGCATGTAGATGAATTTTAATCACAATTAATGAACTTAGAAAGGACACATGGCAAGAAAATGAGAGCAAAGACGTCCCTCCTCGCGTCATGATTATTTTCTGTCCTTTCATTTATTTTCCAACTAAATGTAATGAGACCACGTGGCATAGTGTGACACGAGGTGGGTAATATCATGCGGCGTAACAGGGGGAATTGATTGGAGTAATTATGTCGAGGAATGGGACTGTTGAAGCGGTTTACAGTTGGAACGGTGTCGACGTCGGTGCCATGCTTCGCGGCGGACCGGTACACGTGATTTCTGACGACATGCTCACGGTCTTCAGGGTCTCAGACCAAGAGTTCGTTATGTGGGGGCCACGTTATAGGGTTTGTCAGCATTCGGCGTGCGTTAGCTGAACAGGAATTGCAGCCAGCTGACCCATTGGAAAAAGGCACCTATTCCTCTCCAGTTGTAACCGGTTTTGCCAAAACCGGTTACACCCTTGAGGTGGCCACATGTCCCTTTTGATACCTCTTAACTATGGTTAAGATTCACTCACCCCTAATGTTCATCCACCTATCCTTGATTTTTAGAAAAAACATTAAAAAAATTTGTTGACCGTGGTTAAAATTTACCAACTCCTAAGGTTAATTTATTTTAAATATTTTTTCTAAAAACCAAATATAGGTGGGTGAACTCTAAGAGTAAGTGAATCTTAACCATAGTTAAGAGGTATAAAAAGGGACATGTGGTGACCACAGCAGAGTAACCGGTTTTATCAAATGCCGGTTACAACTGGAGAAGATCACCAGTCTTGGAAAAATTGTCACGCTGCAACACCAAATAAGTAGTCAGTCAGCACAATTTGTAAAAGATTTAAGAATTTTTTGTGGTGACCAGAGTAAACTACTTTGGCCTGTACCTCTTCAACTTGCCACATGTACTTTTTAACTCTCTTTTAACTGAAATTAAGATTAAGATTATGAACAATTGAGGTTAAAAAGTCTAATCTTAATTCTTGGAAAAAAAAAAAGAATTAAAACTTCTTAACCAAGGTTAAAGGGTGTTTAAAGGCCATTTACTCACTTCAACGAGAATAAACCCAGACTCTTTGTTAAAAAAGAACCCTTCCCAAAATTTTGCTTTAGCCAAAAATCCAATCAAACTATGGTATCAAACTTCCGAAGTCCTACCTTCCAAAAAAAAAAATAAAGACTTCCGAAGTCCTATAATTTTTTTAATATTTTGAAAAGTTAGGCTGAGGCTGCGTAGTCACCACAATTTCACAATGGGGTGCTGCCATTGGGTAGGATTACGAAGAGTTCGGTCTTCTTTGGCAGAAGAGAGTACGCTTTCTGATTTCGGAATGACACTTATTAATTTTAAAAATTTTATTAAAAAAATAAAATTAAAAAACATACATCTTACAATTAAAGCTTCTTAACGACAGTTAAAGTACAAGAGTTGAGTTGTGCAAAAATTCCGAGAGGAAGTCTCTTGCTATTGCCCGAGATGAGCCATAAGAGACTTGTAATCCTCTAAGGTTATTACGCCCCTAAAGTCACCACGTGACCCTTTTGCCACTCCTTAATTGTGATTAAGTTTCACCCATCCTTAGGTTCACCCACCTATCTTTGGTGTTTGTGTTTTTTTAAAAATTAATCATAGGAGTAAGTAAATTTAGCCATGGTTAAAAAATATTTTTTTTTCTAAAAATCAAGATAGGTGAGTGAATCCTAAGGATGGTTGAATCTTAACCATAGTTAAAGGGTGTTAAAAGGGATATGTGACGACCTTATTGTAAGGGATAAAATTCGTAAAAACTAATTAACGTATTTTATGGGCATCTATGGTCATCTATGGCCATACCAAAGGTTAACCTATAAATACCCGGAGAATTTCAGTGTTACAGGGATCGAAAGATAAACATATTTTATCAGTGCTCATACTTGCTTTACTGTTCATCATCTTCTTCTTCATCTACTTACTTTATCATCAGAGTACAGGTCAGGGTATCACACCTTCCAACTTCTACCAGTAAACCAGAGGTGAACATTTGCAGCTGACGTGTGTCCTTTCCGGTATTTTTCCCCCTCACTTATGTTTGTAACCGGACTCCCCCAAGTTCGGTTATAACCATAGAGAATTACAAGTCGATAAAGAAGTTATGATTTTGGCAGCTGTGTACTCTTAGAGGCTTTGGTCCAGTGGTTAGTCGTATCTCTCATGAATGAGAGGACAAAGTTCCATCAGTTCTAACCTAATTCACCAACTTACTAATTGGATGCAGTATAATGAAGTCAAAAAAAATAAAAAAAATTATCTGGTTAGGAGTTTCAGTCCAAACCGAGAGGAATCACTTTCAACCAATTGATCAAGCTCTCAAAATTAGGTCGAGGATGGTTCAATGTTAGTGGAATCAGATTCTAAGCAAATGATACATTTTGTCGTGGGTGTGTTGGAACCGGACTTTGATACTAAGACTCCATTAAAGCCGAGACCATGCTCTAAGAGCATTGGATTTTAGGTGGGGCCATATCACATGGTAGGCCCCACCTGAAATCCCATGCTCTTAGAGCATGGTCTCGGTGGTCTCGGCCCTAAGGGGGTCTCATAAGCTTTATCCTTTTGGTAATTATACCTATACTCCCAACAAGAATTTTAGAAAAGACTCTGAGCACTCCCTCAATCCGAACTGGGTGTAAAATTCTGCAACTTTCTTCGAACTAAGCCTACAGTGGTAAAGTAGCTTTGGGAGCAACTAATACAAAACAAATCCAAATTAGGGAGGACTTTCCTAAAAAGAAGAGTTTCATAAGACAAAAAGGTAAGAGTGGACCACCACAAGAAATGGAAGAGTAGGGGAGTCAATGGGCCGAGCTGAGCTTGGGCTCTCTACATCCCTGTTACCTTGAGAACCCGTATAAGCCATAACATTTTTATTTCGAAATTTTTGTTTTTTTTAACGTTGAAGGCTTAGCAATGTCATGTTTTGAACTCAGTCAGATTATAGGGAAATATATATATATATTCTATAACTAGAGCTATCAATTTTTTTTTAAATAAAATAAAATTAATTTTAAAGATTGTTATATGTCAATTGTGAAAGCTAAGCAGTTGACACGAATTGCAATGCTATATTGATATTAGGATTTTGCTAGTCCCTGTCGCAAATCTTCCAAAGACGCAATTGGGGCGTTACAAATGTCAAACGTTCTCTCTCTGACTTTTACTTTTCCACGTGAAACATTTTCATGTTTTAACCCTATCTTGCGTCTATGGAACAATTTGGAGTAAATGCGATTGGGCTACCGCTCCTCTTGATATAAATTATGATGTAATATAATTGGGTGGGTCTCCATTTCAAGTCTCGTAGTGTGGCGATTGCAAGTCTCATCACAAGCAGCCTAATATCCTAGATAAATGATGTCTACACACAAAATTAAAAAAAATTAAAAACCACACCCACAACCAATTCTAAGTTCAAACGCACTCAAGAAGCCCCTCTAATTGTCCTTTAACTTTGGTTAAGAGGTTTTAATACTTAAGGTTAATAACTTTTTAAAAACTAAGGTTAAATGATTTCGCCCTAATAGTTAGAGAAACTTAATTGCAGTGAAATGGAATTAAAAGGGACACGTGTTGACTAATGGGTGTGATTGAACTCTCCCAAGTTCAATTAGGAATGAATATGATCCCAACTCTCTCTTGTAAATGCTTTTTTATGTTTTTTTGGTAAACTCAATCATACCACAAGGCAATGACCGAAGGCAAATACAAGGACCCATGCAAACCCATACACACACACACACTCAGCATGCAAACTCACACACACACAGAGCACACACATGCACCCCTTGTAAGCTTCACCCTAGAGCTCCTCAAAACGGGTACCAACCGTTTGAGGCACTAAGGAACTTATAAGGGACAGTATGCTTAGGTAATTACCTGATGTGGGACTAAACACTCACCCTAAGGCTTCCTGTTTTTTTGGTAAACTCAATCATACCACAAGGCAATGACTGAAGGCAAAGACAAGGAAATACTCACACCACCCGTGCAAAACCCTACACACACACACCCAGCATGCAAACTCACACAAACAGCACACACATGCAGCCCTTGTACATTCTTGAAAGGATCTTTCGGGCACTCATAAAAACAAATGTTCTTGAATAGACCAATATTAGATCGACCAATCAAATGTTAGATCTAAGGTGGGTGATACATATTGACATGATTCCGAGAAACTCAGCCCTATTGTGACCTGGTTTGCACAAGGATGCAATAAATCTATTGAGTCCTAGGTTTATCGGATCTAAATTCTCAGTGCTACATGGGCCGGGTTTAAGCTTGACTCTTAGTAATTTTTTAAAAGACCAGGCTCTAAGCCCAACACATTTACAATGGGTTTTTTTTTTTTTGGTAGTCGATATCATTTACCTAAGTTAGTAGAGTCAACGGTCAGAAGTTAGCATGGGCAATGGAGCTCTTGTTGGTCGTACCCGGGGCGGATTGGATCCCCAAACCTTCCCCTTTGGAAGGCCACACCCCTACCATGTTGTGGTTTTGGGTGAAATTTTTGGTGATTCAAAACAATGGAAAAAAAACTTATCTATTATATTTGGGTACTTCTTTTAGTCTCACATTGGAAAAGTATGAAATGTTTTACTTTTTTATAAGAAAGAAAGTTGGAAGAAGGCTTGGGCCTTCAAGGGCCTTTGAATTTATTTTCTACCCACCCATTGCAAATTGTGACTATGCTAAGCTACAACTCACACGCGCGCCGAGCTGGGTTGGGTTGAGTCTTTGATTAAGTATAAAATATTATTCTTATACAAATGTTTATTATTAATTTTTTAATTAAACAAGGTTATTGTTTGATATACTAAAACCTTATGACTGTTTTATTTTCGTTAGTGGTGATTAATGAGAATAATTTCGGTATTGAATTAACAGTTTTGGAAATCAACAGATCTTTTCTTCACTCTATATAAAGAGAGTTTCTATACAGAGTTTTATACACAGAATTTCTGAGTTCTTATTTTATACGCAGAGTATATTGGCTTTTGAGAGTTGGGTTTTTTTCTCCTCTGGTTTTGGTTTTTTTCATCTCTATATTTTCAATTTTGCTAGGCTAAGAATACAGAGTGGTGTACGACAGTAGAAGGTGCATTTTTCTTCTGTCAGAGATAGATTCTGTGGAGCTGTTGTTTCCTGGAGGCATCGTGACCGATAACCCATTGTATTTGTGGGGGTCGCAAATTGTCTTAAAGAGAGCAACGTGATCCGCGCCTCACTTCACAAGAACTACCAAGTTTCTGATCAATTTTCAAGTGCAGGATTTTTCTGAGTTTGTGGTTGCTGTATTGTTCGTGATTTTTCGTGTCTGTATTTTCTGGAATTAGCGTTTACACAATTGGTGTTTACAGGTAACTTTGGAACAACATACCACTCACGCAAGAGGCGGGGTATTACACATTTACAAAGGCTTTTAAACCTGAACTCGGCCGCTGTGCAGCCCTATAAATCCTTGAAGATCTCCAAAAGAGGATGGTGGGTATGTCTCCTCAGTGCATGTGGGCACCACCAAATTTATGTTGCCTTAGAAGTTGGGAAATGAGGACCAATCGTTGGCTTTGAGTCACCCTCCAATTAGCTGTTAGAGTGGTAACATATCCCCTGTATATAGCCTTGTAAATAAGAAAACGACCCTTCATCAACATAATCTTGCTGAAAAGGATAGATGATCAAATGTCTCAAATGTTGCGAATGAGCATAATATTTCCGATAACAACTTCTTTAATTCTTCATGTTTAAAAAAGAAAATGATTATCTAGATCCGGTGAGGCTAATTTTCAGTTATTTACTTCTTAAGAGATTTATAAAATATAATATAGATATTGTTAAGTGTTGTTTATCGCCTCTTCTCCCGGGTGTTGCGTATCGCGCCTCATTTGCCCCGTGGCCCCTCTTATATTCATCGTTACTACTCTCTCCATAAGATCGATCTTTTGGAGTAGTTGGTTGTTAACATGGTATCAGAGCGTTGGTTACGATTTGGTCACAGGTTCGATTCTTTCTATCCTTTGGGTGAGGGGGAGTATTGGGTGTTGTTTATCGCCTCCACTCTTGGGTGCCGCTTATCTCATCCCATTTGCCTCATGACCCTCTTATATTCATTGTTACTACTCTTTCCATTAGATCAATCTTTTGGAGTAGTTGGTTGTTAATAGATATTCATCCTATATACATATATATATATATATATAAACATGACATTTCAACTGGGCACAAAATAAAGAGCTGTTAATTGTTGGAAACCAAGGTTTGAAATGTTCTGAATTTCGAAATTTCTTAAAATTATGAAATATAGAATGAAATTTTACAAAAGTTGAATTTTTGATTGTTTTTTTATATCAAAATATTCCTTTGAAATATTCTGAAATTTCAACATAATTAATTCAAAAAAAAAATTTGTGTAGGAGATAAACTACTGATATACAGTTTATCCTTAATGTAAGCGCATAGTTCATACTTGGTATATTAAGTATAGAATTATTTCCAATTTTTAATTGGTTAACAATATACTGTGTAATAATATTTTATAATAAAATCTTAAAATTTAAAAAATAATCATACCATTACAATCAAAAATTTGAAATTAGATATACATATATATATATATAGGGGAGTGACACTTTACGCGTCCGCGTTCCTCTTGAGGAACACGGACGCTTATCCAATCCCCCGTGTCCATTTTTTTTTTTCTCTTGTGGTTAAGCTTACCTTGAGGTTAATTTTTCTTCTTCTAAAAATCAAGGTTAGAAGGATAAACCCTAGGGGTGAATGAATTTGAACCACTAGTTAATGAGTGTTAATTAACTTGAGATTAATACTTTTTATTTTAAAAACTAAGGTTAGATGGATGAACAATAGGGATGAGTGAATCTTAACCTCAGTTAATGAGTGTAAACTATTATGAGGCTAATACTTTTTCATTTAATTTTTATTAAAAAATTAAGGTTGGATGGATGAACCCTAGGGGTGAGTAAATCTTAACCATAATTAATGAGTGTTAACTAATCCAAGCTTAATATTTTTTATTTTTATTCAAAAAGCCAAGTTAAGATGGATGAACCCTAATGGTGAGTAAATCTTAACCACAGTTAATGAGTGTTAATTACTTGAGGTTAATACTTTTTTATTCTAAAAATCAAGGTTAGTTAGATGAACCCTAGGAGTGAGTAAATCTAAACCACAGTTAATAAGCTATTTAAAGCACCATGTGGTAGTTTGGGAAGGCATCTGCGTTCTATTTGGTGGAACGCGGAAGCGGAAAGAATCATTTCCCATATAAATATATATGTATATAATAACCGATCCCCCTATAATCTCGATCCTCATATAATCTCGACACATGACATACCTTTCAGAGATTTGATTGTTGAATGTTAAGGTAGCTTGAGCTTCAAACTCGTGGCTTGAGTTATGTTCGATGTAAGCTTCGAGCCTAATTTTCCGAACTAGAATCCAACTGAGTTGAGCTTATACGATAATAATAAAAAATATCACCGAGAGTCTCTCCTCTTATGTACGGCTCCAACGAAATAAAATAGGGCAACGATTAACCTACCACACATTTGAGTAGTCAAAAATCTTGTTCATGTGTTTCATTTAATACCCTTTTAAGTATAGTTAAGTTCAATAATTTTGCATTTTCTTATAAAAAATTTAAGATAAATTGCTTAATCCTAAGAATGAGTGAATTTTAACTACAATTGATGGGTGTTAAAAAGATAGGCATTGGACCAATTAGGACCGCACAAGCCCCTAAGCCGCATCATAGTCATACTAAGTAGTAACCACGTTGTGTCTTGATGCGCGACTTGAGAAACATAGCATTTGTACAAAGAACGTGCGATGGTGTAATAAAACTCCCGGCTAACACGGCCGTTATACATACAGAATTAAGTAAATAACGGATGCACCATTTAAAAGGACGGTTGAATCGGCAAGTCTGAAAACTTTTCTTCGAATTTTGGTGGCAAAATGGAGACCTTCCCGCCATATCGGACAGTGGGGACCCATGCGAGTGGAAGGGTCTAGAAAAAGAGGGACGCAAGTACGCGTAGAGAAGTGGAAACTGGAAAGGGGTTGTAAATTGTAACGCGTTGATGACAGCTCAAAGTTATTTGTTGAAAAATTCAGCCAATTTTTGTTTTCCTTTTGCTATTCTTTGACAGTGTGAAACGATCCAAGTTTTTAAAACTTGGGAACGGTTGGAAAGGAATCTATGGTGTTCACAGTTAGTACACAGGAAAAGATTGAAAAATAGTTTTTTTTTTAGTTTAATGGCATTGGATACAAGTATACAACCAATGTTTTCATAATCAGAGTGGTCATCGAATCAGTTGGGTGGCCGGTTCTCAGTTTGATCAGCCCAGTTCGGCCATGTTTTTTTTAATTATTGTTATTATTAAAAAAAAAATGTTTTCTTAGTGTTACTCAGTTTTGACCGGTTTTCAACTGGTTCTACCAATTTTTAAAGAGTTCCGATTTTGGGGGTTTTGGGAACAAGTGAGAGGAACGGTTCCTGGTTTTTCCGATTTGACCGGCCAATCCGGTCCGATTTTGATAACACTGGATACAACTGTACCATATATCTATCTACATATGGTTTTTCCTCCCCCTAGGGGCCCAAACAAACAAGCACTAATCTTCAATTTGACATTCAATTTGGAACTCAAGGGGAGTTTTTTTTTTTTTTTTCAAATATGAATTCACCCTAGTGAATAAACAATGCCTCTATTGCCCACAAAAGTAACAGAAAGGTGCACATGGAGTGGAACTTGACAGTAATGAGCTTTGTAATCTATGTTTGAAACTTACTATCCGCACATCAAAAAACTGTGTTAATAACTAAATGTTTATAAACACGTCTACTTGTGCTAGTGTATATCACACACATGGGTCATCTAGAATCCATTCTCATGAATTCTCATGAGCTGTGGTGTGGAGGTTGAGTTCAATTTCAAATGTTAGAGCTTTTTAATCAATTAACCCAGAATAGAAAAATGGGTTGTGGCCTAACAGTATTATGATACTAAAAAAAATTTAAACTAAACATGCTTGCTTGTGCCCGGCTCGTTTACAAGAAGAGATTTTTGTGGCTTGATTCAGCTTGTTGGCACTGGAAAATGATTTAGGTGTCCCTCGATGAGAAGAATAAGAGTACTCCTCCCTTTTTGGCGGGTATCAGAATATGATTAGGCTTTAAACCCTAGTTAGTTTTGGTTAGTAGTGGATAGAACATCGAGCTCCCAATTAAGAAGCTGGGCTAAATATAGTGGACCTATAAATCCCCACACTACTGTTGGGAATGTAGACAAACCTTCACCAGATTGCGACGAAAATCGATTATTTTACGTTTCTGCAGGGGTATTTTGGCTTTACAGTTTAACCCTAAATAGGTAGCTGTATGCTTATTTTTTTAGGTTTAACTAGTGTGAGAAGTGGCCGTAATTTTTTCGAAGAGAGAAAAACTCTGTGTATTCTGTATCTTCAATATAGTGAATTGGTGTGGCTCCCGAGGACGTAGGCACGTTGCCGAACCTCGTATATCCATGTGTTTTGCCTCT
This sequence comes from Tetracentron sinense, assembly GCA_015143295.1. Classification (NCBI taxonomy): domain Eukaryota; kingdom Viridiplantae; phylum Streptophyta; class Magnoliopsida; order Trochodendrales; family Trochodendraceae; genus Tetracentron; species Tetracentron sinense. Next base: position 5,417 of record JABCRI010000112.1, on the reverse strand, counting down.
ATTTTCTTCTCTGCAATCTTTCTATTTGTTGTGTGATTTCTGTGATTCATAGTCTCTCAAGATCCGAAGGGTTTAGGGATTAAACGCGTGGTTTAAATCCCAACAAGTTAGTTTTGGTTAGTAGTGGATAGAACATCGAGCTCCCAACTAAGAAGCTGGGCTAAATATAGTGGACCTATAAATCCCCACACTACAATTCATGGGAATGGATCCATGATCACCCACATAAGGAGACACTGCTTTACTGGCACAAGCAAACATGTGTGATTACCACCTATTTCATTCGCCTTATTTTAATAGGTCTCAACCAGGGATTTAATTGGTACCAGTCCCATTGGTACTAGTGGTAGTATTTATTGCTCACAATTAGGTAATTTGAGGTGGATTCCCACCGGTTAGTATCATGGTTGGAAAGGGTTTAGCCCAACTAAAATGCTAGACATCTAACTTCTACCAATGAATAGATAATAACACCATTAATTGGTTTACGGGCTAACTGTATTTAAAGTATAAAAAAAAATAAGGATTTTTTGAGTAATGATAGGTGTAGGTCCAGCCTTAGGTTTCAAAATAGATTTCATGAGTTCGTTAATTGTTTTTCATTTTTTTTTGCTGTACATATCATTTACCTACAGTTAGTGGTTAGCCTGGAAATTGGAGCTCTTGCAACAAATCGCCTAAGGGATTAGATCCCAAGATCTATCACTTGAAAGAGGCCACACTCTACCATTGGAGTAAGAGGCGGGGTGTTTTAAAATATATTTTTAGGGGGTGGGGGGTCATTTTGCCTTTTCGTTTAGAGGGGAGTGGTCAAGTCATGCGACCTTATTCAATTTCTAGAATGACAACCAAATCAACGCAAATGGTGGTCAACATTAGCATCGCACATGCAAAGAAGGGAAGAACGGTAGACCCCACAACAGATCTGGAAGGTGCGAAAATTTTAGACCAAAGTCCAAACCGTTCATGTTTTCCATTCCGAATTTAACAATCCAACCGGTCAGATGGTTGAATCAGGTCAACCTTTTGAAGATTTCCAAGAGGATGATGGGTCTGTCTCCTCCATGAGGCCACCACCTCTTGTATTTATTTCTCTGCTTCTGAGCTATGGCGAAGAAGGCAAGGAGTGATGCAGGACAAACCAATTAAAAATAATATTAAAAAGTTATTTTATATATATATATATATATAATATTTGACGTGTGCTAGCCTTACTCTGAGGCCTTTCTTACTCTCAACCTAGCCCCCCACTTGTCCATTTTCACGGTTAAAGCATAAATTTTTTAACGTTTGCAACCTGAAAATGGATAGATGGTTGGCATAGATTGAGAGTAGAAAAAGGCTGAGAGTAAGGCTAACACCCCTATAAATATTTATTTATAATTTTAAAAAAATCTTCACAAATTAATTGTCCTTCCATCTTCGATAATGTGTCGATGAGCTGCCATGCTCCGCGGACTCACCCAACACCTAAGAGGCTGTTCGCCTCTCCCAATTCATGCATGTTTTCAGTGATTAGTTATCTGAGAAACGGTTATACTCGAAAATTTCTGCAATTTTTTCCGTTTGGGCAGAAACATAAAATCAAAATGACTTGATGCATAAGGCGGTTGAGTCATCGAGCTAGGGAGCCATCAGCCAGTGCAAAAGAGCTTCGATTCTCCATGCATGGAGGCCTCTCATAGTAGGCCCACGATAATATATCTCGTTACGGGCCAAACAATTCGGACCTCGGCCAGATAATTCTTGGTCTTTTGGTTGGCCTCATTTATATTTCTAAAAAAAAAGTGAAGCCCAGTCCATTTAGATACTATGCATCAAATGAACCCATGCATGCGTAAGGCTGTCAATGGGCCGGCTTGGGCTTGCATTTTTTGTGATTTTTGAATAGGTCAAGCCTGAACCTGACCAGTATGATAGGGTTTTGTCATATGTGGCCTGAATTTGGGCTGTTGACACCCATACCCAATGCCTAAGCCAATGGGCCTATAGTGGAACCTAAACCCAATCCAACTACCACCCCTTCATTTTAGATGCTTAGGGGTGGATATTGAGGACTGTTTAGCTACCGGTGTTTTGAAAAACCGGATCGAACCCGCCTGTTGAACTGGTCAAATCGGGAACCATTCTCCCAACCAGTCCCCAAAAACTACCAAAGTCGGTCTATTTTTTACAACCCTTCTAAAATCCGTAAAATTGGCTGGTTCAACTGGAAAACCAGTGATTTAACCTTAAAAACTTGAAAACCGCTTTGTTTTTTTTATTTTTGGTTTAAAGAACCGCTTTGTGGATAAAGTAGATCATTGGGCTTAACATAGAGAATCAAGAGCACGTGGAGGTGCAGATCTGATATGTGCTATATTGCAAATCAAAATGATTAGTAGGAAACCGAAATGATAATGAGACATTGCATCAAAATAGTTTCACAAACACTGGCCTCACGTTCTGCGACGTTTCAACCATGAAAGTTACTGCTGAATAATACAGTTCGAATAGTACAAGCGGAGGGAAAGATCTTGAGCTATGAAGTACTTCTACCAAGAGTTTGTAAATCACTTAACTTAGATTATATTTTTATTTATGCTTCAAGCATACATAAGATTGCGAATACAAGGCTACACCAAAGGTGGGGTCCATTGGGCTAAGCATACAAAGCTTGGGCTTGACCTGTAAGATTTTGGGTCTAAAAGGTATGGCAAATTAAGCTTCTATGCCTAAACCCAGCCCAAGTCATATAGACCTCTAAGCCAGTTATCCATCTTGGCCCAGTTACAGCCTTTAATTACATGATACCCTGTCCGTGGCTTCTGCTATATCAAGGCCTGTATTCGAGCTGCCCTGAGCCAAGCTTGAACTTGGTCAAAACATGCTTGAGCTCGGCTTGAGCCCTGATCAAGCTTGATTAGAGCTCCGAGGTTCTTTATCTACCAATGAAAAATTTCACATGGCTGATGGACAAGTCCTTCGAATAATCAAATGGGGTTCCGTTTATACACCATTTGCTTCTATCAATGGAATACAATTAAGTGTAATCAGATTGGGATGCAAATAACAAAAATCAAAATAAAATACATTTTGAGTAGGGATATGAGTCATATTCAAGAGAAAGTTCTATGTAGCCCCTGACCCCCTTGAAAATGTATAGCCAACTCATCAGCTGAATCACAAGCCAAAGAGATTCAAAGATCATGACAGCAAGCAGAGTTTCCAAAAGAACATGAGCAGCATCTTCCAAAGAACATGAAGCAGCATCTTCCAATGATAGAAAAGATAAAGACAAATCAAGAAACCAGTAGATTGTATAACCAAAGATAACATCAATTTGATTTACTAATTGAGCTGTACATAGGAAGCCGTTAGATATTCTCCAAGATTGTCTATTATCTGTAAACCATCATAAATTAAAGTGGAATACACAGGCAACACATGAGGTAGAACATTGTTGCATAGCCTTCTTCTGCCAATACTCTGTTCCACTACTTTATGGTATCATAGCATTGAGAAGAATGGCTATGCACACATGTTCTACCTCTGTGTTGCCCTGTGTACAGATAATAGAAAATCTTGGAGCATATCTAACGGCTCCTATGTACAGCTCAATTAGTAAATCAGTTTGGTTTAGGGTTGTATTCGGGCTAGGCTTGGCCAAGCCCGGCTCGGCCCCGAAATCAGGCTCGAAGCTCGGCCCGAATTCAAAAGCTTGGCTCGACCCGAATTGATTCAAGCTTAAGCCGGGCTTGGTTGGCTCGAGCTCGGCTTGAATCCTTTTTTTTTTTTTAATAATAATATTTTTATATTATTTATATATATAAGAAGATATATAATATATTTTTATTTTATTTTTTATTGTTTTAATAATAATTTAGCCGAGCCGAGTTTCAGGCCGAACCGAACTGAACTGAACCTTAATCGAGTCGGGCCGAGCCGCACAGGGGTTGGCCCGAGCTCAGGCCTTTACTTTTATTGATTGATTTTTTTCGGGCTTTTTTTTAGGCTTGGCTTGGCCTATTCGAACCTAAAATTCGGCTGAACCGGCCGCACCAACTGGCCGATCGGCTTTTGTGCAGCCCTAATTCGGTGCTATCTTTGGTTATACATGCTACTGGTTTCTTGATTTGTCTTTATCTTTTCTATCATTGAAGCTCTGTGTAGACAAAATTGGATTTATTTAGAATTCTTGAGTGACCCTTATAATAACCCTAATAGGATTTATATAGAGATTACATTGACCTCAAGATAGAACCTAATCAAATCAAATTGTTTGATGCTAATTCATATTGTTTATGATATCGTGTTATCTCATAGATAATTACATCATTATTTCCCAATATAATATTTCCCTAATACTACTTCCCCTCAAACAATGAAGATCGAGATCTTCATGGGTTTGGTCACTAGTTTAAGTACTCCTCATCATCCACTTGACCTTCCTTTGATAATGGTGTGTTGACGAATATTTTCGAAATCCAACACCTATTGATGCTTGGGGTGGTCACCGTCGTCTCCTACATAGTAACTAATCTCGTCTCCTCCCTAAACCATGTTTTTGACTGGTTTATCGGAGCGATGACCAACTAATAGGCTGTCCCATGATCTTGCTCTCTCCCAAGCAACCATGAAGTATGGACCCCACATTTTCAGAAAAAAAAACTTACATTGGAAAGGTCCTTCAATAACTGAAAGAAAAAGAGAAATCCATGAGAATTGGATGATCCTGAGGGTGGGTAGAAGTATGAAGGAGATAGTAGGATTTTTAATTTAAAGCAAAAAATAAAAAATCAATGTTTCACACTCGACAGGTAGTGCCGGGCAAACACCCGCTGAAAAAAGCGGAATCAAACCCAAAAAAAAATTTTAAAATAGCGATGATCACCCACTCTAATACCATGGGTAAGAAATCGGATTTTAATTGAGAATTCTTGAGTGACTACATAATCTCCTAATAGGAATTTATAATCGAAGAAGTACATTGACCTTAAATATAGAACCCTATCAAGACATCCTAATCAAATCCCTTGTTGTCCAATTCCAAATATTGTCCGATGAAGATTCTTGTGGTAATCTCAAAAATTACATCATTATTTTCCTAACCTAAATATTTTCCCTAACCCCTAACCTGTTTGATTGGGATGATTAGCCCAGCGAAATAAAAATGTCCGTATTTAGGATATAGTGTTGGGTAAAAAAAGGTACTACTTAAACGCGTAAGATACCTTGGGAAACTTAGAGATTTACATAAGTTGAATGACATAAGTATGAAAATTACTTTCATTTGTAATCACAATGACTAAGGTTTAAGACCAATGGGGGCTAAGTTGATTGAACAGAAATTCCCCTACAATTGATATGATCAAAAAAATCTAGGCTTCATAGTTCCCATAAGGAGAGGAAAATGAGCCACTAAAAAAAAGTGTTCG
>JABCRI010001059.1:0-63792 GCA_015143295.1 Tetracentron sinense | reverse complement strand
TTTTTTTTTTAAAACAAATCTTCTTTAGGTTTGAGGTGGGTCCCACCCTAAAAACCTAAAAGTCATTGGCCTTTTTTTTAATTATGTTATTAGATAAAAACCACTATTGGGTTATCATTTAAAAATAGGCTTTATTATTGTTTTTTATGATTTTACCCATGACCATGACCATGTCAAACCTAAAGAAGATATTATTGGTATTTTAATATTTTAATACCAATAGAATTTTAATATGAGTCTTGAGATTAAAAAATGAATAAAGAAATCATTATTTTAGGCCTATTTTTAAAAAATGTTCCGGTAAAATGATTATGGTGTGAAAATAGAATACCAATAATATTTTAATATGAGATTTTAATATGAGTCTTGAGATTATAGGCTCATATTAAGATCTATTTTTATCTCAGAAATAGATCAACCAAAATAGAATACCAATAAAAAAAAACACAGCCTCAGAGTCTCAGGCTCTCAACAACGCTTTACCTTATTTTTATCTAATTCTGTTATGGATTATTATAATATAGCAGACATGTTGACATTTTTTAAAAATAGGCCTAAAATAATTATGGTTTAGCAGAGGAGTCAGATTTAGACATGTTCAAAGTGGTTTTAATATGACATAGTGCTGTACACATAATATTATTATTGGTATTATTTTGGTTTTAATAGACCAAAAAAATCTCATATTAAAATCTCAAGACCAAAATAACAAAACCATGTTCAAAGTTAAGAGATAGTGCTGTACACATGAGAGACTTTGACTATCTTAAAAAAAAAAATTGTTAGTAGAAACCACTCCTATGATTCACTCAACGGCAGGTTTGCTGTTACCATATTAAAACCAGCAACCCGATCATGTGCCCATGGTTTTGTGTATACTTTTAATTACATGACCATGTCATTTTATCGATGCGTGGCCCAAAACGTCAACACCGACCATTAAGATCGGGCGGGTTGCTGGTTGGACCAGAAATTGCGGGCTGAAATATGAGGGACAAGCGTGCACATGATCACCCATAAATATGAATGGATTAAAAATGATGTATCATCTACCCCTTCCTCCTCTACCCTCTCCCATGTGCAAATGAAGTCTGATACTGACATGGACCGTTTCTCTTTTAGGAACATTTCCAAACGCACCAAAATGGTGAGCAGCTAATATTATACAGCATTCTCAATCATCCAGTAGCTTAGGACGTAATATACAAACACCATATCACATTAGATAAGAAAATAACTCAACCCCAATAGTGATTATATTATGAAATTGCTGTTTCTTATTATCATTGTATAATAATAGTTTAATACAAACGAGTAACTTTACAAGAGAAGAAGTAAAGGGGCATGAGGAACGAGTAACTTTACGCCACGCGTCCGGCCGAATGCTGAATATAAGACAAAGAGCTCTCTCATAATGGAGTCATTATCAGGAGTACGTCCTCCCCCTTTAGAACCATGTGGGGGTCTACATCACCTATATTTTTAAAATGATAATAATACCAACATCACCTATATTTTTAAAATGACAATTAAGAATTACTTTGGAGGGAGTGGAACACTTGAGATTCCTTAGAGATTTATGCAGATTCGTTAAATGTATCTGAATGGTTTTAATTGGCCAAATTTTGAGTATATCCTCTGTTAAACATTGATCCATCTTAGGTTGATGACCATCTCAGCTAGTTTAGCTTTTGGTTAGGCTTGAATCAAATCGTATAAATCTTCAAAAATCAGCAAATCTTTTCCCGTAAATCGAGCTCTTGATATCTTCGACTCAAATCGTTGAAATCTTTCCTTATCTAACTAACGTCTCGGATTTCACAAATCATTTCTCAATTATGCTTGACCTCTCTGGATCAGGCTCAAAACTCATTTCTCTAATAGCCTTTGTAACATCTGCAACAAATAAACAGTAAATGAGATCCATTAAAGAAAATTCTCTAACAGTAAAAGAAGAATTTTCATTTCAAATCTTTACAATGATTCCATCTACAAGTTGTTGGACTTTTTTTTCCTTGAGAAGGGTAAGGAGAAACTAACCATCCATAACGTTTTCGTTCTTCAAGGATTGAGAAGTCTGGGTCCTCTTCGATCGGATCTTCGTTTCTTGAATGCTAATTACCAAAAGAACATTAAAAAAGATGAAATAATATATTATTAGCAAAGAAAAAGAGAGAAAGGAAATAGACTCGTAATCTTGAGGACCTAATGTGTGTCACATTTGGGGGTCTCTTTCTAGGATTGTCTAATTATCAGATGGTTCAGACCATCCAATGTTACTAATTTTTGGGCTGCAAGATCTCATTAGTGAACCCATGGATAGTGTCAGGGCCAGGCCTACTAGGAGAGGTATTAATCTCAAAAATTTTCCTCAGTATTTAGAAACTTAGAATCATTCAATCTATTCAAACTTAGTGTTCCAGGTAGTCAAGATAGGGATTCATCTAACGATAAAAGTCAGGTGCAAGTATGCAGGTATGGCCTTAATTTCTTAGGATTACATGAGTGATAACACAGATTTTCCTCTCCCAATTCATTCATCAAACTAATACGCAGATTCAGATGTCATTATATTGCACAAAAACACTTTCTAATTGTTGCAGTGGTGGCCATTGATTAGACCCCATTCTACATATCAAACTCCTAACACAATGAAGACATTAAACTCACAAGAGAGGCAGAGAGAGTAGCCATTATATGTTGATATTGTAGCAGTTAACACAACGATGTATGTATAATACTCGACCTCAACTATGCGGATTAGCACTAGAGATGTATGTATGTATTTGACACAATATGTAATTATTGGTATAAATTCTAAAGGTTGGTGTGGTGTTGTTCCCCGAGATGCATCCTCCTTCTAACATCAATTCATAACTCACTCATCTGAATTTATGTATTTTTTAATTTGAAATCACTGTCGAATTTTATTAGAATTAAATCGGTTAATATATTTTACGTGCAACGCATGTGCATCTTTACTAGCTTGCTTCTTCTACCAGAACCGCTGTCCGCATAAGAGCTACTTAAGCACAGATTTTCTGTAAACCTCACCCCTAGGTAAATCTCATTTTTAGGTTTGTTTATCGATAAATTATAACCTGATTTTTAGCTTGGATTTTAGTGTGTATATTAGAGTAGTCCCAATCTGTTTTGTTTGGTTTAGTTGTAGCTTTTATTCATTTTGTTTGTTTTGGTTAATTTCTATGTTAGGCTTAGTTTTGTATAAAATCTGGTTAGATTAATATTAACTTAGAGTAAATTTCTCTTTTGGGTTAATTTTTAGTTTAGCTTTTTTTAAACTTTTGTAAAATCTGATTTTTGGATTTTTTTTAGGTTAATTTAACTTTTACCAAATCTGATTTTTGTAAAATCTGATTTTACCAAATCTCAATTCTCTCAATCCCTTTGTAGCCGTAGAAGTTCCCTGCCACCTGTCTGTGTCCCGGTCGCCCTCTCTGGTAGCCACCTCTACTCTCTCCAGTGGCTCCACCTCTCCAGTCATTGGTAAGACCTCTCTTTCTCTATAATTTTTTGGGGTTTTGGTTATTTGTAAAGATGGGGTTTCTCTGTTGGTTTTGGTAAATATCTTGGAAATCATCAAAGTCGAGCAAACTACCGTTAGGGAAACCCAAGAAGTGAGAAAGTATCTCTAGATAACCTTGCCACCAGAAAACTAGAGAAAAAAATAGTACCCTTAATTATGCTTAACATTTGTTTCAAAAGAAAATTTTAGCTCTAGTACCCTTAAATGCAATAAATGATGTTGGACTAATGATTGTGATTCTACTGTTTCTTAATATTATGGGTTAAATGTTATATATATATATATATAGTTAATTCATAACTTGATAGATAGACTAAAATAACATGCTAGATCTTTTGATATTAAATTCTCATTCAATTTTATTGCATTAAGTAATTCTTAATTGTTAACAACATGTTCCCATTCTGCTCTAATTTGTATACTGCATGACAGAACTTAAGATAGTAAAACATCCATCGAAATCCCATTCGTCTTCAGGATGATCATTTATAGTAAAACATCTCACTAGAACTAAAGCTAGTTAGATTCTTAGGTCGAGGATTTGAAAACCCTACTCTTAGAGTCAAATGACCTGAGCCTATTACCCGAACTAACCCTTTCCTAGGCATGGGCTCAAGTCTTAAACCAAATCCACAACCAAGTTTCAAGTGTGGATGCATATGCAACGCAATCCCAATGGAACTTCTCTTGAACTTTTCCAACTTCTTTAGATGTTCAACTGTATGTTTCTGTTTGGTGCTGAGATTGAAAAGTATCGTGAAGTCAACCAGCCCAACTAGAGGACTTCAATTTGTTGATAAGGAACCTGGTATTAAGTTAATCTAGGTGATTGTATCCTGGTCCATGCGCTAGGATGGGGAAAACATTTATATGGTCATAAGCTTTCTTCATGTTAACAAGATTCCTTTCGGCCATAAAAGTCTTCCTAGATCCTGGTGCATGGGCCAGGAAACAACCACCCAGATTATCTTATACCAGTCTCCTTATCAAGAAATTGAACCCCATAAACATACACTTCCCAGATCCTGATAGTATTGAGCCTTGGAGAAAATGACGAAATTAAGATTCAACGCAATATATAATAACAATGTACACAGATGTACATAGCTGAAGTTAGCAAAAGTATTACGAATCTATAGACATTTCTCCTATAGCACGATATAATGAAATACAAGTTCATCTGTATGAGAAGACAGATAAAAAACATCAGGGAAGTAATGTAGTAGTCATTTGCTTCATATGTCTCGGATGCAAGGATATTTCGGCCACAGATAAGGAATGCTCATAAACTTTAAGCCCAGATAAAAGACTCGCTTCGCTTTGTTCTCTATCCTTGGAACTCGAGATTCAGACATGTAAGTTCTAGTAGTTGTGTTCATAATAGTGAGCACATCAAAGAGTATCGATATATGTTAACTGTTTAAACTGGTTAGAGGTGTTTAAACTTTGTGTTTATGATGGTTGGATTTCTGTATTGGTTTAAGTTCATACACATGCATGCATTGAACCATAGATCTCCCGTTCAAGAACCATTGTCTGATAAGTGCATTTTTGTTATCACCTATTTGGACGGATCAGTTGTAAATATGTTGTTTAGTTCTCTATCCTTGATATTCCGAGATTCGGGCATGTAAGTTCTGGTAGTTGTGTTCATAATACTGGCCACATCAAAGAGTATCTATGTTAACTGTTTAAACTGGTTAGGGGTGTTTAAACTTTGTATTTATGATGGTTGGATTTTTGTATTGGCTTAAGTTCATACACATGCATGCATTGAACCATAGATCTCCCGTTCAAGAATCATTGTGTGACAAATGCATTTTTGTTATCACCTATTTGGACGGATCAGTTGTAAATATGACATTTAGTTCTCTAGTAGGACTGAATGCAGTTTAACAACTTTTCGGTCTTGTTTGTGATAAAGTGTATTTGTCTGTATATGATTCTTGAATTGTCCGGTTGGACAGTTTGAGAATGCATAATCTCCAGTACAGTCAATTGCTCATGATTTTTCTAGATTGAGGAAATTGGAGTCAGCCGTTTCTCTTGTTCTCTGGGCACATATTTAGACGACGTGGCTTGCTTGCCCCTAGTCTAAGTCGTGTACTTGGAGAACCATAGGGAAATGCTGCCGAAATTTCCTTGAAATGGATCAAAGTACTTGAGCTGGTGACTTTTGGGGATTATGCATTCTTGAATGGGATAGGAACACCCCACCCATTAGAAGAGGAGTTGTTGACGATAGGAAGCATGCATGCATACATATTGTGTAGACGGTAAAGTTAGTTGACACATGTGTTATTGTAATTGACTAATGTGGTATATTTTTTCTATTTCTCAGAATAGCTAACGAAGAAGGTTCTATAAAACAGTAATCGTATACCTCATGGATAGGAGTTGGATTGGAATGTCAAGGTAGTTTTGATGTCCAAAAGTTTTTATTAAGCATCGATTGATAAAGTGTTAGTACTTAAGCAATTGTGAATGCATTTTTTGTACGAAATAGGTTGTCAAAGGAATATATAAAAGGAGTGAAGCATTTTATAGAGTTTGCATTAGCTCGTGGAGCAACTGATAACAATGGTGGTATAAGGTGTCCATGTCCCAAATGCAACAATGTCGTTTATCAAGAGAGAGGTATAGCGTACGACCATATGATCTGTTATGGATTCGACCTGAATTATAAAATCTGGTTTTATCACGGGGAAGACATATTACAACACACATCCGTTGGGCCAGTGACTCAAAGTCCTGTTGTGCAAGACAGACATAATGAGATGGAGGATTTGGTGCACGATTTGTTCAGGATACCAAATGAAGATGAGGGTACTAGTAGTCGGGATCCTAATACTGAGTCTGATAGATTTTTCTAATTGGTAAGGGATGCGGGACAACCTTTGTATCCAGGATGTTCGAATCACACGAAGTTGTCTTTCATCATAAGATTGTACCAGATTAAGTGTCTTAGTGGATGGAGCAACAAATCATTCACTTTATTGCTTGAGTTATTGAGGGAGGTACTCCCCGAGGGGTCTACACTACCTGATACTTACTTTCAGACAAAAAAGTTGATGTCCAACTTGGGGCTTAATTATGACAGAATCGATGCATGTCCCAATGATTGCATGCTGTATTGGAAAAATTCTGCAAACAAGCAAGTATGTGACATCTGTGGTGCATCAAGATGGATGACAGTGGATGATCAATCAAGAGACAAAATAAAGAAAATTCCAGCGAAGATTTTACTTCACTTCCCGTTGAAACCCAGGTTACAAAGATTATTTATGTCATCCAAGACTGCTTCTGAAATGAGATGGCATGATGAGGATCGAACTAAGGATGGTAGGTTAAGGCATCCTGCAGATTCACCGGCTTGGGAAATTTTAGATAAAAAGTATCATTTGTTCGCTTCAGAGCCGCGCAATGTCAGGCTTGGGTTGGGGAGTGATGGCTTCAACCCATTTAGGACGATGAGTATTGCTCACAGCACATGGCCTGTTGTTCTTATTCCATACAACTTACCACCGTGGTTGTGCATGAAGCAGCCGAACTTCATTCTGTCCTTGCTTATTCCGGGTCCCTCCGGGCCAGGAAATGCCATTGATGTATACATGAGGCCCCTAGTCGAGGAGTTGAAGGACTTGTGGGAGAATGGGTTGTCAACTTATGATGCGTCGAAAAAGGAGACATTTGTCATGCGTGCGGCATTACTCTGGACAATTAGCGACTTCCCAGGGTATGCCATGTTGTCAGGTTGGAGCACGAAAGGAAAGTTGGCATGCCCTTCATGCCACAAGGACACTTGCCACTTATACTTGTCTAAAAGCAGAAAGCATTGCTACATGGGGCACCGTCGTTTCTTACCAGCGGATCACAGGTTCCGAAAAAATAGATTTTCTTTTGATGGCACCGTAGAGTCCGGTTGTGCGCCAACTACAATGTCTGGGTCCGATGTGTTACGTCAATTGGAGGGTATTACCTTCTCCCTTGGAAAGCAGACTGGGAACAAACGACCAAGGCAGATGGACCAGGTGGATATACCGTATAATTGGAAGAAGACGAGTATATTCTTCGAGTTGCCATATTGGGAGCATAATTTGTTGAGACACAATCTTGATGTAATGCATATCGAGAAAAATGTGTGCGACAATGTGCTCGGGACTTTGTTGGGTTTGGAAGGGAAATCCAAGGATGGCTTAAAAGCTCGGTTAGACTTGGTTGATATGGGCGTGAGACGTGCACTTCACCCTCAGTTGCAACCTGGCACAAGCAAAGTTTATCTGCCCCCTGCATACTTTTCAATGGACAAGAATGAGAAAGAACTATTTTGCAAAGTGTTGAAGAGTGTGAAGGTTCCAGATGGTTACCGGTGCAACTGTTGATGCGCCTCCCGAAGTGTTGCAACAACAAGCTACTTCTACCGAATCTAGTGATGACGACGTTGAATCAGAATATAACGATGAAACATAATGATTCTTTATTGTTGAATTGTTTGTTAAATGTGAGCATGGACTTGTCCAACACTTCCAAACAATCAACAAATGTATTTGTGTTTTTGTTTTCCATCCTCAAGTTTCGATTATTGTAGCAGTTGACTATTGATTATCTCCTAGTTTTATAATATAATTCTATTTTGGGCTTTTGCTTGGCATATTCAACCATTGGTTGGATTAATGATGAGTTTTACATGGAGTTAAAAGAGCACTTGAAAAGGCTTCTAATGACTCAAGTTATAACCATAGAGGATTCCAAGTCAGTAGATTTATCATACTCACGTTATATTGTTCTTCTATGAGCATATGAACTTTTTACTGGAGTTTAACTGACTTGGACTCCTCTATGGTTATGGTTATAACGAGGATAATGCTCGCAACTCTCTCTTTTCCTTGTTTCTATTATAAGATACTCAAACCTAAAAGGACCTTGATTTGAATGGAATTATATTTAAAAGGAGGTGTCTCTCAGCTGATGCTGTTATTTTGGTATTGTTAGCTCACTACTCTTTTACCCTTCTAAAGCTAAATAAAAAATAAAGAAATTAGGATTTGGAAATGAAATTCTAATGCATGTCGAATTGTATATTTTTTTCATTAGTTGGTTTTTTTAATTTGCTTTTCCTAGGTAATACTACCAACAACAAGTTAAGGTTGATTCAGTGGTTAAGTATATATATCCAAATTTTAATCACTCTTAGAACTAGAAAATCCAATTTCCTGAAAATCCCTATTGGCATGTTCTGTTATCACTAACAATAACACTGGGCAGACATATTGCCACATTTTATATGTATGTTGACCCAAAATTCTTCAAGACTCATTCGCCAATGATCTACTAAAATGTACAAGTCCATACTGCTTTTTGAGGTTAAAAGTATAAAAACCCTGACATATTTAGGGGCCATAGAAGTCCATTTGACTCTGTTATTATATTTTAATGTCTTACTCATCTTAAATATTTAATTAAACCATGATTAAAATATTTAGGGGCCATAGAACTGTTTTAATGGTTTGATTAAAATTAAAAAGAAGGAATCGGTATATACAAATTTATTTCTTTGCATAAGCCTGTTTTTTCCATTAATTTAGGGTTTATGTCCCAAGGATTTTAGCATCTTTTGTATTTCGTTGTTTTTGAGATGTTTTCTTTTTCCAATTCTCTTAATCTGCTATTTTCTTAGTTTTTCATTAGTTTTTTTTTTTTTTTTTTTTTCTGGGTGTTGGATGGTAAATCTCCAATTTTTTTTATTTTTTAACTTCGATTCGGAAAATCCTCAACTCTGATTTAGTTTGGTATCTTCAAGATTTATTACTAGTGCTAATATGATTGTTCTGGTGATGTACAAATTTAATTTGTGTTTTACCCTATCAACTCTTGTAGGTTTTGGTAGTTTTTTTTTCTTCCCTGTGTCTGGACCTAAATTGATGCTTAAGATGGCTTGCAACCTTTACTGACTTAACTAATAGTGCCCCAACTGTCGAATAAAAGTTACATTGAATTTTAGGGCTTTTTTTGGATGGAGCCCAATACATGTAGGTCACTGTTTTGAATCTGTACCAATTGCACTTTTAGGATTCCTTTCATTTGGATGGTCCCAGCCTTCTACATTAAAGTTGAAACTCATGCCACCTCCTATATAAATTCAGCACTAATTTTCGGAATTGCTGGGGGCAGTATTGTTTCCCTCTCATTATGTCACTGTATAAAATTTTGGTTACTGATTCCTGCACTTGTCTTTAATGGGGCATTGGCTTCTGTATACTGTATCCTTCCTTAAAAAGTAAGCCTATTATTAAATTGATTAGTATTTCTTACTAAACCCCCTCTGGACTATTATTAAATTGATGCTTACCAGTTGCTTTAGTTATGATCCCTCAACTGATTTATGATCCCTCAGATGGATTCTTCTAGAAGGAACACACCCCAAGCATGATTGTGTTTGCTTTTTTTTTTTTTTCTTCAATTCATTTAGGCATTTGAATTTAAAATCTGGATGTATCTATTTTTAATATATACAACTGGTCTATTAACTACTAAGCACTAACTGGTTAATAACCACTAGTTTGAAAAAAATGGCTTCCACGTGCGAGGCACGTATATTCTTTCCTGCTTCTCTGTCACAGTTCTCTGTTTCCTTAAAATACACTGTTTTTGTTATGCACTTAAAAGGGTGGAGCACTTCTTTTCTGCAGGTTTGTTGTGTTGAGTTTGTAACTCTAATGAGTGATAACCTGTCGTCATTGTTCACAAATACACTTGAATTTCAGTCAAATGCAGACATGAGCAAAGTAAATGTCTAGAGGTACAAATAGTTCATCGACTTCGATCATTCCATATGTGATCTCTATTAATGCTTTTAATCTCCACCTGTAAGTGAAATTTTGTGCAGATTTTCCCAAACAGTGTAACTAGTATATTTTTCTCCTTTTATTTTGGGCAGTCAATTGCACCAAGTCTTTTTTTTTCCTACAACATTATTTCCAAAAACACTCCATTTTTTCCTGAAAACCCTTTACTCATTAGGATGTAAAATTCGACATATCTTGTTGTAACCATTTGGAATCCCTTTTGAAGCTGAATCCTCTGGATTCATTTAATGTAGGCACCTTACCATGTCTGTGCTTGGCTGCAAGTGAGATAAACAATTCAAATGAACCCTAGCTAGTGCTTCTATGCCAAATTTCATATTATGATATGTCCATTGTTATTGTTAAACACTGCCATATCTCTTTTTGTAAATAATATCAATCACATATAACATACTCCTGTTTCTACTTTTTATCAAACCTGAATACTATGAATCAATGAATGCTTTAAGATCTCTCAAAATTTAATCCTAAAAATGGCATACTCTTGTTTCTCATTACTAACAATATTGATCAATGTTGACATTTTTTTTGTCTCATTTATATCAGAAGCTAATACAAATATTTTGCAGATGGATCCTACACTTACCCCCCATCTAGTGCGGGGACTTCCACACCAGCCGTGGTGCCACCTAGGAAGGTACGAGGTAAGGCCAAATGCAAAGAGGTGCACAAGATGCGCCCTGGAGAGAAAAAGAAGGTCGGAGTAAATGAAGAAGGGCAGCCAGTGAGGAAGGAGGCTGGCTTGATGGCTAGATGGTCGGGCGGTATTGCACGAGATGCCCATTTATTTCGAGTAGATGTGCAAAATTGGAAGGAAATCACCGATGACAACAAAGAACGAGCTTTGAGTATGATAAGGGTAAGAACAAAAAAAGTTGGTCAATTATTATTAACATTCACTAATGTAGCTTCTTCACAAATATTAATAATTTAATAACGTTTTTACAGGACAAGTTCGACTACCCACCTTTCCTAGATGACTACCTTTTGATGTCTCTAGATAAGAAATGGCGGGACAATAAGCACGATATGGGGAACAAGCATTTTATTTTCACGGACCCTCCTGCTGAGAACTATGCCTGGTGCCTGTCTGATATTCCTCGGGAACAATGGAATGTACTCGTCGACTTCTGGTACTCAGAGGAGGGCCAGGTATATCTCTACTATTATAAAGAGAATGGAAGGGTTAAAAGTGTTTGATTTTCTTATTTTCTTTGCTCAACTGTGTCTTTATTGATATAAGATATTTAATTGTAGTTAGTTAGTCTATTTAATTGCACTTACTAGAACAGGACAGTCACGTGCATTGCACATGCATTCCGCTAGTTTGATAATTGAAATCAATTATGGTTAATACAGTTTTGATTTTACTTTAGCCCGTCTGACTGATTTATGCAACAATATTGTAGAAACGGAGGGCCACAAATAAAAGGAGTCGCGAGTGCCAAACGGTTCCTCATACGGCGGGCACAAAGAGCTTCGCCAGAGTTAGAGAGGAGGAGATATGTTCGGTTTAATCGTAGTAATTTATTTAACAATTTCATGCATATGGATTAAATATTTGTTGTTCTATTATTGTTACTACCATAGCGATTAGCGAGTCCCTCTTTAGTCGCTCCAGGCCGTGCTGCGGTTTGGATAAAGACGCACACGAAGAAGAATGGCCTTCCGGTCAACGATCAGGCGGGAGTGCAGATTGTAAGTAATTTAAATATTTCATTTTATCAAATATATATCACTTTAATTGGAATTGAAGATAGTAAATGTTTCAATATGTTTGCAGCACCAAATTAGGGAACTCCTCGACCAGGTACCGGATGGCTCACAAGATAGCACAGGCCGAGATGATGTTTTATCTCAGGTCTTGGGGCCTGATCATCCTGGACGGGTCCGTGGATATGGAATGGGCTCGACTCCCACTAGGTTATGGGGGTCATCTTCGAGGAGTTTCGGTGCTAGTGGTAGTGGTGTTGCCGAGACCCATAGGTTGCGTGCTGAACTCGAGGAGACGAAGACCCGGGTGGCGTCCCAACAAGCTCAGATGATGGCCCAACAAGCTCAAATCAATGACATGCAACAGCTTATCCAACAGATGTTGCATGGGCAGGTATATATTCTAATAAGCATTAATAAATTATTTTTAACATTTTGATATGCCCACATTTATTTATTGTAAATCTTAACAACAGATTGTTGTTGGACTTGCTACGAGGCCAGGAACGCCGAATGAGGTAATTTAACATTTAGATATTCCCACATCGTTATTCCATGCTGTTTTTCCTGACAATATTTACTTATATATATGTTAAATCTCATCTTAGCATTTAAGTAAACACCCACTAGCCAAAATAGGTGGCATGTGGTTGGAAAAGTCATTTCATGGGCCCCATGATTTTGACTTCTCCACACATTATTTGACACATGTCGATAAAATGGCAAGATAAAGGAGGAGAAATATCGAGTGGAGAGAAGTCATTGGGAGAAAATGGAATGACTTCTCTCCTTTTTTTTGCCACATGTCCCCTATTTTGTGGATGCCATAAACCACCTTTCTGGCTTGCCTAGAGACAATACAAGGCCAAAAACATGGGGAGAGAATGAAATAACTTCTCCACCACATGTCGAATGGTGTGAAGATTCCCGAGACTATTTTCCATTAGTTTTATATGTTACATTTTCAATTTCACTTTATGGTACTATGACTATTCTTTTCTTGGAATATATATTTAAAATTCCATCAAGAGTTTCTCCTAATAATATCATTCTTTAATGAACTAAATATTCTTTTAACTTAATCTTTTTAATAATTCTCTACAATTTCCATTATATTTATTTGAATTGTATTTGGTTCAGAGATTCACAACAACGGAGTCTATGTCATTTGCCATCACTTTATTATACAGTCGAAGCTTAGGAACTTCTGTACCAAAAGAAAAATGAATTATGCTTACCATTTACATCAATCTAATTAACTAGAAACACAATTTCCCTGTACAAGTTCATATTTGGGCAGGGTTATCAACTGATCATATAAATAAATTATATAAAAATCCTCCTAAATCTCACTTACCTTCATATGCACATACCCACTGAAAATCTCTCCCATGTTTTACTGGATATTGAGTAAAATTTCAAGAAGCGTGGTTGCATAATCTCCAAACTGAATGTCGGTCGGTGGGTGTAGATCGAAAACATATGAGACAGGCCTCGATATTATCATTGGCTTCTTAATACTATACTTAAATTATTAAATTTCAGAAATAGCATTTTTTATCATTTGCATTGTTTCGCCAGGTAAATAGGTATCTCTCAACAAATAACATGGTTGTTCCAATATCAATACTAATTCTCTCTCACACACGTCTCTAAATATAACCACCCTCATCCCTGAATCTTCGGTCTACCTCCCCACGTCTCTAACTACCCCTCCTCTAATCTTCACTCAACAGTAAGTTTGTTTCTTATTTTTTTCTTATACTTTTGTTCCTCTCCTTCCCCTTCTCCACTACCAAGTGTTTATTGCTCTTTTATTTATTTATTTATTATTGTTTCTCTCTCAAGTCTGATTGTATTCCATACTTGCTGTTTGTAACTAATCTGAGTTGCTTTCTTTGATGCTAATTATGGTAATTCTTTTGTATTTGTTGCTTCACTTTTGGATAGTTCGGCAAATTACAGGTGTTGGTTGATCTATTTCTTTTACTTAGTATTTTATATTTTCAATATCTAATGATCGATTATGGAGTCCTTCCACTGAATCTGGGCCAATTCATTTTGAGAGTTGTCTCCCCATACCATTGGCTCTACCGACTATTATTTCACAGTTCCTATTATGGTGGCGAAAATTGGGGTGGAGTTTCCGTCCTGACTCGAAGATCTGGTTGCAGTTCTGATTGGGATTGAAGGTAATTTTGATGATAATATGGGATGACCCATATGGTTATTCATTGCTAGCTTAATTTACGGAAGATAGGATTTTGATAGCATGATTATGGTTTTTGAGGGGCTTAATGTGAGCATTGGATGTATTGGCAAATTGTTGTTGATTTTCAGAAATTGGGGTTTGGGATATCTATACCAACGCAATCTGAAATGATGTTTCAAAAAAACCACATGGAGTAAGTGACAACGTATGGACTTTGGTTCTTAGGAAAGTCACCTTTGTCTCCTCAAGAGTTGTTTAGTAGATAGGATACTGTTCTCAGGTTTGGGAGTGTGTTCAATAGATTCCAGGGATTTGGAGGGTTGTTTATTTATGTTAACTGGAAAAATTGATTTAAGGTGATATCATCATAATCATGATATTTGCACTATTAATAGTCTTCACCTCTTGCCATAGCCATCTAATTGAGTTACAGGCCCTATGACACAAGAACTAGAATATAACCAGTCCAATTTTGAGACTTGACATTGCAAGTCCTTGTAGCAAGGGCATCCAGACAAATCCTGAACACAGCCCAGTAGGCTAACTTGCGGGGCATAATCTTACAGATTCAAATAGGCTCTAAAAGAAACAGGGAACGGTTATACACTAGCCTATCTAGGATTGTCTCAATTCTCAACTGACGTGATAGGAAACTTCTGGCATTTGGTGAAAGAGGGTTCAGCTGATACCTTCTAGATGGTGCATAGGCTCATCAATCAGAACCACCCCAATGTTGGGCTAACCACCACTCATTGAATAGAGAAATTGCACCTATCAGATAATCCTAGCAGTCTCATGTAAGTACTTCAGTTTGAAAAACATACTACTTAAGTTCTTTAGACTCATCCAAAAAGACTGGCTATTATAATGGAAATAAATATAATAAACTGAATGCAGCTATTTGAATTGTTTTTGCTCTTGATGACGAAGTTCTCTACAATTTTCTCTCATTTGAATTGTTTTTGGTGCATACTACTTAAGTTCTTTAGAGTCATCCAAAAAAATCATGAATTTTTTTCCCTTTGGTAGAAGAAGAAAATAAAACAAAAACAAGAAACAAAAGGACATAAAACCAATCAAATGGCTTGCCATCTACTGTTTTACCCACTTTTTATTTTTATTTTATTTTTAATTGTGTGAGTAATATCTACTGGAATCAAAATTCCTCAAATCAAGTTCTTAAGGAAAACAAGAACTTCACTTTTTCTCGAAAAAACTCAAAACAAGAATATCACGGAATATTCCAGAAACCGAAAATAGTGCAAATGTCCTTCTGGAGAGTAATTCGACCCCCGGTTTGGATTTGGTAGGGGTTTCTAGGTTTAGGCCAAACCTAATTTTCAAATTATGGATTTCGGGCCTCTAGCTGCCCAAATCGGGCAAATGGCCTTAGAATCTAGCGAATCAAATTCTCACACTTCGGTTGGGTCGAAATACACGCGTTAGAAGAAACGGCATCGAAATCCGACCCCCGATTTGGATTTGGTGGGGGTTTGTAGGTTTAGGCCAAACATAAGTTTTAAAGTATGGATTTCGGGCATCTCGCTGCTCAAATTGGGCAAACGACCTCGGACTCTAACGAATCAAATTCCTACACTTCGGTTGGGTCGAAATACATGCGTAAGAAGAAACGACATCGAAATCCGACCCCCGGTTTGGATTTGGTGGGGGTTTGTAGGTTTAAGCAAAACCTAAGTTTCAAAGTATGGATTTTGGGACTCTTGCTACCCAAATCAGGCAAACGACCTCGGAATCTAGCGAAATGAATTCTCACACTTTGATTGGGTCGAAATACATGCGTTAGAAGACATGACATTGACATCCGACCCTCGGTTTGGATTTGGTGGGGGTTTATAGGTTTAGGCCAAAGTATGTTAGAGCTATGAATTCGGCCTCGTTAGTAATGAAATTTCTAAACTTTTATGTGTTTTAATAATTAAACCTTATTAGTATTAGAAATTTGAGATAAATTTGGATGTATGTTGATGAAATGCTACACTTCTATGTGTTTGAACTCTATATGTATGAAATATATGACATGACCTTGTTTCTTTGCATATTAATTTTATGGAATCCTTAATTTTTTTTTTCTGTTCGATATATTCTAATCATCAATTTTATTTTATTGTCTTTATAGGAGGGAGCCAGCACACACCACTCTGGTTTTAGACCAGCCATAGGGAGCTAGCCAGAGGGAGGAGAGACTTAGGATTTATATTTTTTATTTCCGATACTTTTATATGGACATGTATATTTTTATGATGTGTACATACTACGACTATTTAGATGAATTTCTTTTTGTCTTATGTAGATTGGATGTTAGAATTTCTTTTCTCTCGATAAATATTTCTGCTGCTCACAGGTACAAAATAATACAGGTAAAAAAAAAACCACCAATTCCATATAAATAGTTTTTTTTTTAAATTGGCACTATTAGCGGCGTTTTTATAACGCCGGAAATGAATAAAAGTTAGTAACGGCATTATATACGACGCCGTTATTGAGTAATTATTAACGGCGTACAAGTTATCAATAACGGCGTCTTATATAATGCCGTTAATAAGTAATCAACAACGGCGTTATGTATAACGCCGTTATTAAGTAATTATTAACGGCGTCTACTAAACGCCGTTATTGATTAATTATTAACGGCATTATATACGACGCCGTTATTGATTATAGATTTAGAGGCGTTTGGAAAAAACCGCAGGTATATAGATTACCGACGTAGGTATTACCGGCGTTTACACTAGTACGCCGGTAATAACAATAACGGCGTTTTTTATCCCTTTACCGGCGATATTTTTACGCCGCTAAAAACCTTAAATTTTGTAGTGACGAAAATAGTTCCGTTACTAATATTCTTATATAGAGAATACATAATCCCTAACCCGCGAAAATCATTTTCCCTTCAAAACTCCTGTTCTTGGCTTTGACAACCTCTCTCTCTCTTTCTCTCTCTCTCAAGAGAGAGAAGGCTCTCTCTCTCTCTCTATTTCTCAGTTTTCTATTATTTTGATTTTAGGTCTTTGGACAAAGAACCCGATCACCGGAGACACCGACATTTTCTCAAAGCCTGAGGTACTTTTTTCTTATTTTTCTTTGTTCATTGCAAGTGGAATTTTGATTTGGCTATTTCTTAGAACTAGAAATTGGTTATTAGGTCATGAATGAACATGGATGCCTAATCTTTTACTTGTAAAGGCTTTTCAAGCTTTTCTTCCAAGTTAAATGATATCTGTAAAAGAAAAAAAAAAAAAAAAAAACCTTGTTGAACTCATAGTATGAACTGTAGTTATTAAGTACTCTCAAATCATCCTCATATCCCTCTAGATTTCATAGTCTGAACTCATAGACTAGGAATGGATGCCTAATCTTTTTTTTTTGAGAAATACTTAACTTACTGTCGCATTAGACTATGCAGTCTAATGTGCAGTCCTCATTGGTCAATGTCCTCCTTTTTTCCATATATTAACTGTAGTTGAGATTCACTTAAGGTTAAGCAATCTAACTTTGATTTTTAAAAAGCAAAAACACAGAAATATTAATTTTAATTTTTGTAAGCTTAACCATAATTAAAGGTATTTGCAAAAGGGACACGTAGCCATGACATTAGACTACATAGTCTAATGAGTGGTGTGCTCATCACAACCCTTTTTCTTAAGGGTATAATTTTTTAGGGAATCATTCAACTACGGTTAGTGGTTACATTCATTTGAACTCAACTATTATTATTTCTTCTTTTCGATAAACACAACTGAACTAAATTAGTAACTAAATTTAAATTTCCTTGAAATAAGGTCATTGTTGTCCTTTACTAAAATGTCTATATGCACATTGTGCTCTTCCTAAACACTGAAATCTCATCTGTAATGACCCCTATTGCCTAGATTATGATCTAGGCAAACACTCTCTAAATCTTATAAATAAATAAATATTATTGGTTGCCTATGGAACCCTTTATCACGTAGGCATCCCAGGACAGTTTGACTACACTGGTTACTTCTGGTTTGAGATTTAAATATACAAAATGAGAATCAAAAAGCTAGGAGGCAACCTAACGGTAGGCTCATATAAACCAGCAGAATATACCTTTAGGCAAGCAAAAATCCCTGGAAGTCCATAACTGCATCCAAGCTGCAAGCATCACCAAAGAGAAAATTTGGTAACTAAAAGTAATTTAACTAGTTGAAGCAACAGGTAAAGCTAGAGAAGTCAACCAAATTGTATATTTCTGCATTGCAACCTTAGAAAATGCATATGCAGGTTCAACCCTAGATACCATGATAGGAGCCATCCCTGGATGGTATTAAAACCATTAGTTTGGGGTCGTAAAGATAATAATGATGAAACAGATCATATCCTAACTGTGATTGGGCATTCGACAAGAATTTGCCATTGGGTTTCACTAGATGCCATACAAAGTGGGCATAGATAATCTCTTGGTGCTTAAGATTAGCACGAATTAATAAAGCATTAAAGATCGAACACCATAAAACAATTTCGGCGGTAAAAAACTAGACCAAAGCAATCACCAGAAAGGTTTTGGTATCTGATAGAAATCCTATCGGGTGGCTATGTGGGGATGCCCAGAAAACTTACCATTAGGGCACATTTCAACAAGGTCAATCCTGGGATGTATGTAGAGGAATAGGAATAGACCTGATGTGATGATTCTTGAAAGTATGCCTCTTTTTAATTTTAGAAACACAGTTCTTGGGGGGCATACATCGAATCCCAAGATCTGACTAAGATTCTAATTGATTTTATTCAATGAAGGTTAGAATAACATTCACCTTTGCGACTTTGAAATTGTTGAGTCAAATCCACGTTAGAATAGTACTCGCAAAACTTCACAAGTGTCAAGTCTCCTGTCGATTCACACGAACCTTCTTTTTCCTTTAAAGCTTTCTCTAATGGAAGCTAATGGCCCTTCCAAATTTCCAGCTCTAGGAATCTTGAATAAAGATCCAATCTTTATTGATCAAGAACCTTTCTTGATGAACAAGATGAATTCTTGTTTTTCCTCAAGATCCAATCAAGAAGACAAAAGAAGAGAGAAATGGGTGTGACCGTACACCTCAAGGAGAGAGAGGGGAGGGCTTGAGGTTTTAGGAGAGGGAGAGAAGAAAAAATTCTGGAGAATTATATATCTTATAGGGCTGGGCATCCAATCCTTTATATAAGTTCCTTCTTGGTTGCTTGAATTGTAATTCAATTATAATTCATTAACCT
The DNA here is from genome assembly GCA_015143295.1 of Tetracentron sinense. NCBI lineage: Eukaryota > Viridiplantae > Streptophyta > Magnoliopsida > Trochodendrales > Trochodendraceae > Tetracentron > Tetracentron sinense. Next base: position 44,219 of record JABCRI010001059.1, on the reverse strand, counting down.
TATCCTAATCCAATTAGGATTCCTCAATAGTTTCCTTTATTGATTATTCTCCTAATCCAATTAGGATTAATCTTAAAAGAAACCAACCTTATCCATTAGTAACTAATCTTATCCTTATCCAATAAGGAATCTTGAATTAGTAACTAACTAATGAAATCCCTAACAATTAGGGAATCTTTAATTAGTAACTAACTAACTAACTAACCTTATCCAATAAGGTGTTAATTAATTAGAAACTAATTAAAATAAAACTTCCTCCATAAAGTGGGCATCCCACCCTAGGTGGGTCCCACTCCACATGCCCAAAGGGTTTCCAAAACCCTCTTGGTCACTTGAATTATTCTTTTATAATAATTCCCAATGGGTCCTACCCATTTGGTTTTTCACATCTAATGTGATTCCACCTTTTAGAGCTTCACTATACCATATAGTGATTACTTAGAGAAATTAATTAATTTAATTATAAATTAAATTAAATACTTTAAGAAGGTCCTTGTGTGTGAGATCTAAAGGGATCTCCTATTTCCGGTTGTGGGACCAAGTACTTCACCTTTTTGGTTGAAGCATTGTTACTAGGAAACACCTTTCCTATACTCCATTAAGATTATAGAATGTTATCTAAGTCCCTGGACTTCCACCAATTACAATTAATGTCCATTAACACAATGTGATTAACCTCCAGAAATTAGAGAATTGCTTGTAAGTACCATCTCACAATATATTTACAAATAAATCCTTCCACATTCCGATATCGCTTGTAAGCTTCCGGGATTGGAACAATTCCACTGTCTTAGTCCCTAGCTTATGAATAGAACTCTTTCTCATGATTACTTTTCATTGAACTGAACCTCCAAAACACTTTTGAAGAAACATTAGAAAAGAACTGATATATATATATTTATATATACTTTTCCATATTAAAAATATCAACTTCGATAAAGACCATTTTACCGAAAAGCACCAGTACTGGATTTAATAGTTCAGTTCAACAAGTATCACCTTGATATCATTATCTCCAATTAAGGAGTTGTGGATTCCTTATTGAGTGTTTACACACTTCTCCAAACATAGTGTACATGACCCAACATAGCCGGAGTTAGTTCTGTGTATTGGACATTGCCGATTGGCACATCAAAGCCATATAGACAAATGTCTGAGAAGATGTTATGTCGCGTCCCAAAATACCCCCTAGGAGTTTAGGGATACTTTAGGTGGACTATACAAACCTGCCAAACCATCCTGTAATGAACAAGGCAAAATATAATACTAATACAATGATAATCAGAGCGCGGAAGCTAAACATAAAATGCGGAAGCGCAACCAACTCTTTTTTTTTTCTTCTAAAGCTCCAAAACAGTATTCCAAGTTTAACATATGTACAACACATCTAAGCCTAAGGTGGACAGGCCCACCTAACAAAATACAAAAGATAAAATACAACTCTGTCTCGCTCAATAGTCACCCCCGTGGGGCCAATGGTCTAAGTCTCTCGCCTCCGCCTGAGGCTCGACTACTAGATTGTCATAAGGTTCCTCCTCGCCATAGTCCTCCTCTATCCAAGGACCCGGATCACAAATGTCGAGAGGGACTCGGGTACCTGCCGACATGAAAGTATGGCTGAGCATGGAATATTCAGCGAGTGCAAGCCCCTAACTAACAATGGTAATAACGAACAACATCATATACAAGAAATGAGAGGAGTATAGTTCATAATCATTTCTAGCAACCTCATACATAAACATTTTATCAAGTCATAATTATTATGAAACTAAAACATGTCTATGCATCATACAATTCCTCTTTGAGTTGTCCTTTCAATATTTCTTATGAGCCAGAGGTTAGCACCTGCATATCCCTGGGCTACCAACCTCCTCGACAGTACAATACCTTTCTTATGAGCCAGGGGTTAGCACCCGCACATCCCTGGGCTACCAACCCCCTTCACAGTACAATACACTTCTTATGAGCCAGAGGCTAGCACCCGCACATCCCTGGGCTACCAGCCTCCTTGACAGTACAATACATTTCTTATGAGCCAGGGGTTAGCACCCGCACATCCCTGGGCTACCAACCCCCTTGACAGTACAATACACTTCTTATGAGCCAGAGGCTAGCACCCGCACATCCCTGGGCTACCAGCCTCCTTGACAGTACGATACCTTACTTATGAGCCAGAGGTTAGCAACCGTATAATCCTGGGCTACTAACCTCCTTGACAATACCATTTCCTTTCTTATGAGCCAGAGGTTAGCACCCTTAACCGGGGCTACCAACCTCCTTGACAGTGCAACATTTCCGAGTCCTTTCTTATGAGCCAGGGGTTAGTACCCGCATGATCCCTGGGTTACCAACCCCCTTGACAATGCAATACGTTTCTTATGAGCCAGAGGCTAGCACCCGCATAATCCTGGGCTACCAACCTCCTTGACAATATCCTCCATCTACATATGTGCTCGTGCATAGCAATCGTGAAATCATGATGACATATAGCATTTTAACAATTCCCAACTCACATGAGAATTTAAGAAGCGAAATAAACACATGCATACAACTTGCCAAATGGGGAACATTTATGTGACTCATGCTTTCAAATCTTAGTTTATTCATGCATTCTATCAAACATGTGGTATCCAACCTTTTTACCTTTAGTTATTTCATATTTTCTCATTCGAACATTTCATCAAACACTTGGGGTGTGTTCATTATGCGTAATATGCCCTTCCACCATTTTTTTCCCATCATTCAACACATCACAACATGGCATCCAATCGCCTCCACTCCTCATCCATTCATACATTCCACCATTTGTTTGTATTATCTTGTTTATGTTTTAGGGATTTAGCATATACCAACACAAGGGAGCAATGGGGAAGATCTAACACATATTTACTTAGGAAAATCCTAGGTTATTACCAAAGTAACTAGGAAGAGTGTACTTATAACCTTGAATTGAAGCTTGATCTTGGTGTAGACTTTGATTTAAACTCCAACTTGGAAGAAGAAAGCCCTTACTCAAACTATACTTGATTGGGTAGGAAACCCTCTTGAAAATACCGTAGAGAGTGGCTGCCCTAGCTTGAGAAGGGAACCCCACACGAGCTTGAGCCTTGAACTTGAAGCAAAACGAGTTGGGTGAGCTAGGGTTCTTAAACCCCTTTGATTCCTTCTCCAATGGAAAAACCTTAGTTGCAAATCCCCTTCTCCTTTCTCTCTATCTCTCAAAATCCCTTAAGTGCTGTGAATGAAGCCCTAAAGGCTCGGGCAAGCCCTTATGGGTAAGGGTTTAAATCCCAAAAGATGAAAAAGCCCTTAATGAAAATTCTGAAAAACACGAAGACCGAGCGATCGGTGGTTATGACCGATCGATCGGTTGCCTACCGAGCGATTGGTGTTATTGATCGATCGACCGGTCAAAAACTCACTCTTTGGAAAATTTCCTCATACAAATTTTTCGACCAATCGATAGCCTCCGATCGATTGGTTTTGGACCGATCGATCGCTTCATGGACCGAGCGATCGGTGCTCTGCTGGTCCCGACTGTTTTGGCCATATCTTTTGACTCGCTCGTCCGATTTCGACGATTCAACTTGCGTTGGATTCGTCTCTCGAAAACGCACATTTCTGACGTTTCAGAATTTCCGATTTCTCCCTTATTTATTAATTACACTACGAAACGGCCAATTAGCTACGAGAGTGCCATTCATTAAAGATGAAAAAGTCCGGGGTGCTACATGTTAACCTCTCAGGTCTAAGGACAATTTGTCAAATGGATAACCCTAATACAATCTGACAGTGTATTCCATAGGGTATCCACTAGTGACCCCATTCAATATTATGTACTTGCTACATATACTCACATGTTAGTCAAGAGTCACCACTCTCTGTGAATGAGATTCATCACACTATCTCATAGAACTACACATGTGCAAGCCATGATGAAGTACGGCGCCCAACCAGTACTCTAGAGGCTTCGAACAATATTAGGTTTACAAGGAACCGGAAAATCATATCTCCTCGTAACCTTTGCATGATTTTCCTACAATGTTACCTATGAAACTTTATGTCTTCATCATATGAGACAGTAATTAATATAAATACCCTTTATAATTGGTTGTGTGAATATTATGTTTGTCTAATCAACATAGAAAAGTCTCTTATTGGCTTTCGAGGGCATATATGTCCAACAATTCTAACCCGTGTCTTAGTGAATTATATTCCGAGACGCATGTCTGTTTGTCATTACCGCACAATGGAAGACTTTGCCTTCTAAAAATGCGAGAAATTTTGAATTTTTCTTTTAAGCTTAAGTAAAAAAATAACAATTGGTCATCAAGATGCTTAATATATAGACCAATGAGGAGCGGCCATCTTGTTACAAAATGGAAACCATGGGTATGTTAAGTGTTTTCCTATAATAAATATTAAAAATATATGTATATCGTAAATATAAAAAATTAATAATATGTGTAGATATACAATTTAATTACTTTAATTAAAGGATTATTATTTTTAATTAGTTATATATTACAAGTTTTTTTTAAATTAATTATATTTAATTGAACTCATTAAAAGATTGTCTCAACTCATGCTTGGGTCGAGCTTGGTTTGATCTGTTTATAAACGAACTGATCCAAGCTTCAACACCTTGTAGATGCTCGTACTGACCCTAGTTGCAATCGACCGAGTTTGGGCTTTATTTAAAGTCTTTATAAATATGCGGGACTATCCCTCCTCGCTCTCACATAGCCGATCTTCAACTCCACTGTTTTAAATCCGGACCGGACTGGACCGGCCGGTCAAACCGGTGGAACTAGGAACTAGCCACCCAGTCGATTACTAAAGTCCCCAAAACCAGAAGTAATTAAAAATCGCTTTTTTTGTAATAATCGGTGGACTTGACCGGTTGAACTGGTAGAACCAGCAACCGATTCTAATAATTGGCTAGTTCCGTCCAAACACTCCAAATAATGGTCGGGAAAAAAAATTTTGAGAGAGCTTCTTGACAAGGGGATTTATCAACTCTTCCTCTTGTACACGCCCCATCAACGTGTATCTCAGGTGAAGTGAGTGTTGAAATCTCTACTACTTCTAGCATTTCAAACCAGTTGTAGAAGGAACCAGAAGGTTGAAGATCGATTTTGGTGGCTGGACTTAATTAATGTCACGGTCTATGGTCTTAGGGAAGAGAAGACGTTGCAGAAAAGGGAGCAACCATGGTTCTTTCTCGCAAAGAAGTAGAGTTTAGAGAGAATAAAGTGGTATTCGACTCTAGTGTTTTTTTTTTTAAAATTTTCTTAAATTAATAAGTAGAGTCAATCAAGTCTTACTTTGAGACAGCAAATAAATGAGGAAAGAGGGAAGAGGGAAGATGAAAGTTGAGAATTTTTTTTTGTCTTGAGAAGACAATTGTAATGAGACAAAAATATCACGAGTACATTTTTATTTGGAAATGGATAACTTAGTTTTCTTTCTATCACCCTTTATTTATAATGTCAATAGGTGTCCATTTTTTACATGTAAATGGTTCTTCATGCAACTAATTCCCTTTCTTAGTGTTAACGATTGAACTGGCCGGTCGAACCGTACAAACCGGTTACCTGACCTGTTTGACGACCGGTCCGGTTATTAAAACACTGTTCAACTCCCATTAATTAGGGTTAGTTTTTTTCAATCCTTTAGTTAATTATTTTATTTTATTTTTCTAAAAACCAAGAGTAGATGGGTGAACCCTAAGGGTGGATGAATCTTAACCATAGTTAAATAGGGTTAGAAGAGGGACACGTGGCAAGAAAATGGGAGCCGAGAGGCCCCTCCTCGCGTCACCGCAAGAGGTGATTATTTTTCATTTCAAAAATATCAAGATTCAAGCCCATACCCAGGCCTATTTAGAATTAGAAAGGGAGTTTGAAAGAAGGAAAAATGGCGGCGACCAGCGACGAAGAAATGGAATCCCTGCTCTCCAGTTTCGATCAGATCTACGAGGTATGGTTCTAGGGTTTCCAACTTTTCCTCTTTTCGATCTTCCGATTTCCTTCCATTTCAGATTATAAGTTTCATAGGGTTTACTGCGATTCTCTTTCAAATCAAGAGGCTTAAGCTTTTATTTTAAATGATTAGCAGGAATTCAAAGATGGTGTCACAGAGATTCAATTGCTAAAGTCGAGCTGTAGTGCTGAATTGAAGAGGCGGGAAGCTCTTGAAAACACTTGTAACAGTCTCAGAATAGGTTTGGCATTGTTAGATTCCACCTTTTACTGCGAAATATCTATACTTGCGTATGAATTCTGTGTTTTACTCATTAGTTTCACCTTTATTTAGGTTTTTCTACAGCAATTGGTTAAGGTAGTTGATGAATGATTTCAATTATAGATTCCCGTTGTCCAGATGAGTTTTCTATCTTCCTTGCTCGCATTGGCGATAAAAATGCTTGGGAAATCATCAATTTAAGTGTTTGGATTAATTAATTGTTAGGAATATATTTTTTACTTTGAGCATTACATTTACTGGTTTAGGGCGTTTAGTGAGAGTGGGAGAGAAAAATATGATGAAACTCTTGTATCATTTTTTGAGATTGGTGATGAAGAACGATCATCTTCCTCCATGGACATAGCCCACATTGCATGATTTAATTTACTATTCATTTTAACAGCTCTCCCTCTCTCTCTCTGCAACTGAAAATTTTCAACTTTAGGTTTTCTTATAATTACTCATTTTATTCTCATGGATTTGTTTCTAGTGTTTTAGAGGATATCCAAATTGTTCCAGAGCAACTAGAAAGAGATTCTTTAACCAGAAAGAATTCAATTAAGATGTAAATTGATATTTGCAAGTTTAGGGTTTATTGTAAATTCTTGTGTATCTTGGAGGATATAGAAAGGTAAGAAATCATCTTCCGGACAGAAAATCAACCAAATCAGATGATTACTCGTCTCTCACTCGGCTACTCTCCGGTGGAACCTCTCTCCGGACATGATAAGTCTCTCTCTCTCTCTCTCTCTTGGGTTATTGCTCTTTAATGTCTGGTTTATCTCCTTAGCTAGGACTAGGAGAGACTAGCTTTGATTATACTCAAGAGTCACCCATTTTTCATACGCAGAATTCTTTTAACGCGTAAACCATCTTGTGATGCTTTTGAGGGCTTCGTGTCTAGGGGTATATGAGTTAATCAGTTTATGTACATATTGGGGAGGGGTATTCCTCCTTATTCATTGCATCCGTGTGGTTTAAATCTTGTGTGGTTGCCTTCGTTTTGCAATTGTGTAAGCTTAAATTATGAGTTAAATGATTAGTAGTTAGTATTATGTTTATATATATATATATATATATATTTTAAATTATTTATTATTAGTTTTAACTCCCCGTACTTTTCCCGTATTTTGGCTTTTAAAACCCGTACTTCCTGAACGTATCATTGCCGTTTAATACCCGTACGCGTACTTGGTGACTATGCATGCGCACATACCCTGCTCATGTATTGCCATGAAGGAGTAGAAGTAGGAATAGTCATATCTAAGTTGCTTACCAAATCTTTTACTGTTAGAGTCTAGTTCCTATTCTTTTGCTATTTGTTGAGTCTGCTATTGAGTCTTCCTATTATTTTATTTTGCTGAGTCTTCCTATTATTTGGGAAACTAACGTTGGGATGAATCTGTATTTAAACTAAGTAAATGGAGTAATGAAGGCATGCAAAACCTATTCCAACTCTATTGAGTGTAATTGGAGGATCTGGTTTCCCTCGAAGCAACCCATTTTTTTTTTTTTGTGTGTTATCTGTCTTGTTTAAGATAGGTAAGGAACGAACTGGCCTGGCTGTACCAGATGGTGGAGAAAATTTAACAAAGTTCCTTTTTGGCCTGGGAGAGATCTTGTGGGCAGGAACCATAAATAGTTGCTTGAACTCCCGTGTTAGTGTTCCATAACAAGCAGAAGTTAAAATTCTCAACAACAACCTGGGGCAAAAAGTCAGGCGGCTGGTTCAGGTCCAGTTAAGGTTTGCCCCAATAAGTCTGTACTCATGAATATATTGAGGGTTAATATGCACATATGGATATGGGGCACATTCTTAATAACACAAACTGTTCAATCAATAGAACCCTTGTTGGATATATCCTAGACTTATAGCTCCTAATTCATATGGGTACTCTAATAGTGATTCATTGATGGTTGAGCTCGTGACAATGTGCGATTATGTCTTTTTTTTCATTCTTTTTCTTTTATTTATCTGCAAAATTTCATCAATTTGTGTCTCCTGTACTATAAAAGATCAGGGAAATCATGGGACTCACTTCTAAAAGCTCAATCTTGTGGCTCATGTATCCTGGAGGTTGACTTAAGGAGGTCTTCATGCTATGCATTAGCTAGTAGGTTCATTCTCATAGTAATTTGAGGGAATCCTTGTTTATAATCTGGTTGACAATGTTAGTCTCCGGTGCCTTGTTTTATTTCTCCTTATTTGATGGGATATATTTTTTCCTTCTAAATATTTTGGGTACACAAGTAGGTTAGTGACTTACTGGTTAGTTAGTTAATAGGTGAAGACTGAAGATGGGTTTCTGAACCCAGTTCTATGGTATCAAGAGACTACCAACTTGGAAAGCTTGTATCTTCATGTTTCTTTATTTAGGGCAGATATCTTTGTAGACCTACCTTCTATGATATCTCCGAAACAATATCAAATATCGCCTTGTTGCATGCAGATAACGAGCGTCTGACAAAGCTATACATGGTATCCTTCAACAAACTTGCTGATCAGGTGTGCTTTCTGTTTCACTTATTGAAAGATAACCATTTTCACCTATTGTTCCTATACTTCAAAGTGGATGGAATTGATATAGAACTTCTTATGACCTAACATTGCATGCTTGCTATGCTGATTTCCTTTAGTTGTTATGCTGACCATTTCCATGAGTTAAACAGCTTGAGCGACGTACAAAACGCCAAAGCTTGGAAGAGGAACTGAAGAAAGTGACTGATGAACATCTCAGTAAAGAAGATGTAAGTCACACCAATCCCTACTTGCTAAGGAAGGAATCTGGTTTAGCAAGAACTTTGTGTTTCTCCCATTGTTAGTCAACCTGGCACAACGTAGTTCCTGGATAAATCAATTGATATGTCAGATCCGGTTGAATAATCTCAACCATCTGTTGGGACTAGGAGCCTGAAACTGTCATGATTTTGTGCACTTCCAAATATTGTCTGCAAGCAGGAGTATAGGAAGGCAGTGGAATCCCTTAAGCAAGAGCATGCAAAAAAGATAGGAGATTTAGAGGCCCAAGTCAGGTAAGTGTGTTTTCTATCTCTCCAAAGAAATTCTTCAATTATATTTATTTCTTTTTCTTAAGATTGAAATTTGCACCATATCAGATGTTCTCTACTTCAACAAGCAGCTAATGAAGCCACCATAAACCAACTCCAGCAAGACTTGGTTGTACATAGGACCCATATAGAAACTCTAGCTAACAGGTTGGAGCGAGTTCATGTTGACGTGGAACTAAAATGTGAGGTTCTAAGGGGCTTATATGGGCCTCTTGACTTTCCCTACCCGTTTTTGTTATATATTGGAACATATGACTGATTATTTTGACAGATCACAATGAGATTCAGGATTTGAAGGACTGTCTCATAATCGAACAGGAAGAGAAAAATGAGTTGAACAAGAAGCTCCAAAATGTGGAAAAGGAATGTGAGTATTTTCCCAAAATAAAAATTTCAGTTTGCGTGCCATAAGTTGATCAAATAGTTTTATATTTATATGCATGGTAATAGCCATACTGGAAGAGAATATATCTGGTCTAAATTGAAGTTATTCAACAATTTGATTGATGAAAACAACTGATCCATAGCAATACCCGAACACTGAATTTTGATCCTTAGATATGTATTTTGGTATCTAAATATTTATATTTGAAACTTAGCCCAGCTGAGTTGAGAGTCTGCTGAGTTCTGGCTTGATTACCAATATTCTGGACTTTATTGTAGGATAAAATCAGAAGTCATTTTGTAGCTCTTCTAGAAAATTTAGTGGTGAATGGTGATGCTATGAGAAAATTTTGAACCTTCAATGTAATACAAGTATATTTATTGATTGCTGCAGTGCTGATCAGCAGAACAAAGTTGGTGGAACAACAACGTGACTCGACTTCGAATCGTCATGTTGAAACACTTAAGCAAAAGACTATGAAACTAAGGAAGGAGAATGAGGTCTTGAAAAGGAAGCTACTTGGTTTTGAAGATGGGTAAAGGGTTTCCAAATATTGTAGTTTTGTTTTCTGGGTCGTTTTTGCACAGCAGTTCATGAAGATTTGGTCTCAGACTCTCAGTGACTTTTATGTTGTGCTGTTGATTTACTCATTTCTTGAGTAAGCTTTTTAGAATTGAAACTGTACTCCTGTATGTACTATGTACCAAAATTAAGTAGTTTCAGAGCATAATTTCAATGCCTGAATGTTGATTGGACCTATTTAGACATGTCCCTTAAGAAACCTAGATAAGTATGTGGTGGAAAACCCAACCATCTTCAATATCATTTGAGAATCTTTCCAACTTCTAAAAATAACTTAACAAAATAGGGTCTCTAAGAACTTGGGCGCTTAAAAACCGAAACATGGAACTTCACATGACAGGAAAAATTGGAAAATACTAGAAGGCACCTTCAGACAGTAAACGGCATGCAAAAATTTGAAGGGTCATTACTCATTACTAACATCCTCCTGTATTCTACCTCTATAAATCATCCTTCTTTCTGGAATGACTTAAATAATTTAAAACTTTTCAAAATTTAGGAATTGGTGAAAATCTCATCAAAACTTGCCAATGAATGCAATCCTTCAAGATAATGAAACTGTGAAATGGTGAGAGAGTACTCTCTTAGTCATGTCCAAATTCTTGTTACATTTGACCATTAAGTAGGACCCAAACTGAAAAAATCCAGTGAACCCCAAAAATAATATTTTTGAGTTGAGAACTCACAAACCCAAGGGGGTGGCTAGGTCTCCCTTCAAGGCTATTTATCTTTTGCAAATTGTGCAATTAAATTATTAACTAAGGGAGGATGAATAATAATGTAGAGCCCCAGACTTTTTCAAGCTTAAAACATGACACTTTCGTTGTCATTTTGCCTTTTTAGAGGTATGATTAATAAATAAGGAAGAAATTGGAAATTTCGAAACGTCAGAAATGTTCATTTTCGAAGTACGAACACAACGCAAGTTGAATCGTCAAAATCGGATGAACGAGTCAAAAAATATGGCCAAAACAGTCTGAACCTGTAGGCAAACGTAGCTCGGAAGCCACTAAGGGCGTGCTCTGACGTCGTACTCTGATAACGTAGCACGGACAACGTACTCTGATAACGTAGAACAGACAACGGGTACGTCGTGCAGCTCACCACGGGTACGTCGTGCAGCTCACCACGGGTACGTTGTACAGCACCACGGGCACGCTGTACATAAGACAGCTCACAACGGGCACGTTGTACAACTCACCACGGACACGTTGTACAACTCACCACGGGCACGCTGCACATAAGACAACGGACAACGTGTTCAGCACTGTCCACAACGGACAACGTGTTTGGCACTGTTCACAGCTCAACGAGCTCAGCACTATGCACAACACAACGGACAACGGGTTCGGCACCCTTCACAACACCACGAGTTGGCACTGTTCACAGCACCACGAGTTGGCACTGTTCACAGCACAACGAGTTGGCACTGTTCACAGTACCACGAGTTGGCACTGTTCACAGCACAACGAGTTGACACTGTTCACAGCACCACGAGTTCGACACTCGTGTTTTTGCAGGAATTTAGTAAGGGTGTTATGGTCTTTTGTCAGTTCACTCTTACCTTAAGAGTTTAACCCGAGCCTTTAGGGCATCATTCGACACTTAGAGAGTTTGAGAGAATAGGAGAAAAGGGAGAAGGTGATTCCAACCTAGGGTTTCCGTTTTGGAGAGAAATCAAAGGGTTTGAAACCCTAGATCAACCTCAAGCCCGTTTTCTTCAAGATTTCGGTTCAGGCTTTGTGGAGCTCGCGATCCAAGCTAGGGCAGCAACTCACAGTCGTTTTGGAAGGGGGTTTCTCCCTCATTTCTTCAAGGTCGGTACTTTTTACTACCCTCCTAGTTATAGATCCTCTTTTCTCCTCATTTCTCTTTATTTTCTTTCACTTACACATGTGCTATGAGATGGATGAATGGTAAATGGTGAATGGTGAATGGAGATGTAAGGGGCGATTGGATGCCAGTGGTTGTGTGGTGATGATTAAAACGGGGAAGGGCATTGTTCCAATAATAAACATACATGTATGATTGAGTAAAACCATCTAGAAAAGCATGTTGTAGGGTAAATCCATAATGAACACACCATGTTTGATGAAATGCCAAGGTGAATACAGTGAGCTGTAAATTAGGAAATACATGCCTAATAAATTCTGAATATTACTAGGGCTTATGATAGTGTGTTTCCTGTTTTCCCTAAATGCTATGAATATTGAATTGCTTAATCTTTGACACTATATGTGTTGTGAAATTACCCAATGGTCATGTTTAAATTTAAATGCAAGTATGTACACGGTTCCCACGAGCACGGCATGCATGGCATGATTTATCGAGGTTTACAAGAACATGGTTAGAGGTGGGACATATCCTACGATATGTTTTACCTCGCTTTTCACAAGAAGACAAGAACCAACATTCCACGAGGGGTCTCCCCTCACTCACAAGTACATATCATGAAGAAGGGTCTCCCTTCCCTCGCAAGTACATACATATCATAAAGAAGGGTCTCCCTTCCCTCGCAAGTGCATTGCATAAAGAAGGGTCTCCCTTCCCTCTCAAGGCATCTCACAAGTGCATCTCACAAGTTACATGATCACAAGCAAGCATGCATGACATGACACGGCATACAAGAATCAAGCAAGATAGACAAGACAAGCTTTCAAGTACGAAAAGATATTTCAAGTCAAGTCAAGTGCACGATGTTTTCAAGAGGATTTATCGGTTTTCTACGAATTACAAGCATGATTATAAACTGCTTTACTTCCTTGTATGATATGAATTGTTTCCGTTTGACATATATAAATTGCTCCTGATTATGTATTGCCATTTTTATGCTATAATTGTTGGTTAGTATTTAGTACCCACTGAGTATTCCATGCTCAGCCGTACTTCTTATGTCGGCAGGTTCTGAGGGAGCTGCTGCTCCATTTGATGTTTGTGCTCCTGGTCCATGGGTGGAAGAGGAGTACGTCGAGGAGCCTTTGGAGGAACCTCCCGTAGAGGGTTACCAATAGGTGGTTGTAGATTCTGAGTGGATTAGCTGTGGGTGAAATGAGAGTTAGATTTATGTATTTTGGCGGGCATGTCCGCACTTTCTTATGGATTGCTTTTTGTATAAAACTTGAATTTAAGTATGTATATACATAGAGGGTTGTTAGTCTTCCGCTGTGCCATGATAGAGTATGTTTCCGCTGATAATGTCCTCTATTGTATATGCTCTGTGGGTTTTTGCAGGATGGTTTGTCAAGCAAGTCATGTAAGCCATGATTAGTCGTCCAAAGTTCACTCTAACTCCTAGGGTGGGTTTTGGGTCGCGACAAATAAAGTGCGGAAAATAAGAAAAACAAGCAAACCACAACACAATGTATTTTTACGTGGAAATCCTTCTGCGAAATACCATGGGACCTAGTCCAGCAAGAGATATCATTAAGACAAAGTAACAAATACTTACAAGACTCCTATTGTACTCAACCAGACTCGACACTACGATCCTCAATATTCAGTCCTCCACGCCTTGAAAAGTAATCACAATCTCGCAAGACTCGCAATCTATCGCAGTAGCTTGTTATTCTCTTTTGTATCTATAACCACGATCTTTCGATCGATCTCCGTCAATGATGGTTTCGGATTCCTCCGACCAAATAACCATGATCCTCCTCGGATCGATTTGCTTCGCAAAGGCTTCGGATTACTCCGACCAAGTTGTTCTTAATAATAATGGGTTGATGGTTGTTCAATTAACAAACCGTAGTTTGATTTCCATACAATAGGAAGCAAGAAAGATCAATCTATGTCTTGCAATCTCTAAGGTGGAAGAGGAGAATGAGTTTGGGAAACCCAAAATATCTCAATAGAAACTCTCTTAACTCTCTTTAGTTCATTCTAGGGAACATACTCTATTAATAGAGGCCAAAAACAGAGTTCGAAAGTGTTTAGAATTGTTAAAAACACTATTCACGTGGTACAATTCATGTGGTTACTATTCACTCTATTTACAGTTTTGCCACTAAACTTGGAATAATTCTAAAGAGCTCAATTCTTATCGGATTAACCTGAAATTTGAAACATATCTACTTTAGGTCATTTGGAATCTATCCTAAAAATTTAATAAATTTTGGATGAATAAAAATAACCAAAATACTCCTCTGATGATAAAGAGGCGATTTCGCCTATTTTGACTCAAAAGCTTCAACCAATGGCAAGCCACTAACCACTTAAGGTAAACAAACTTTACTAGATCAATCCACCTAAGATATAGGCTAGGTATCTAGGTCACTTACATCCTATGAAGTGAAACGAAGGCGATGATCCGAATGTCTTCACTTGATCTTCTTCAGTCTTCATCTTTATTTGTCTTGGATGCTTGTAGGCAAACACAAGACAAATGGCACACTATTTTGGCAACAGAATAAGTCAATCCCAAAATATGGACTTTATAATCTCCCCCTTTGAAAATTCTGTGACAAAACCAAACTGAAGTACATGACTTGACACAAACTCAATCAGACATATCAAATGGTGAATTAGGTCATTGCAATACTTCAAACAAGTTACATGACATTAAATAGAAAAAAACCTAAATTGTAAACACTAAAGCTCTTGTCATGTAAGATATGTCTGCTGCAAACCTGCACCTGTACATGCTAATAAAAAATCCCAGTGAAACATGTATGAAATATGAAAATCAATAAACACAAGTATTGTAAGGAATGTACTGAATTAGGGATAACTACCCTCATATCCTCCCCCTTTTTGGCACGAAGATCCAAAGGTAGGCAAAAAGCCAATATTACAAAAAAAATATCAATTTAAAGTATAAGTAATATCAAAGCAATTACAATATAATCAAACAACTGCAGACAATACGAGTACGATAGAGCAGGGAACAAAATATAGCAATATAAAACAAAAATTCACCATTAGCCCCACAACTTGATCTTCTCCCCCTAAGATCGAGGACACCACATAAGGATAGGGCAACTCATGCTAGAAAGACTCATGCCAACTAAAAAGGAAAACACATAATACTAAACTAAAGAAATATCATGTGTCACACAAACATGCATCATAAGCATTCTAAGCAACAGTAATTTAAAATTACAAAGTCAATGAAAAACATGATTAGTTAGTCCAACTAAGGATAAACATCTAACTAAATCTCACAGAATGCTAAATCATAGCCAATTTACTTAGTCACATTTAGTGAACAGTTCAAAATTGAAGCTTTGTGTGTAGTGGTGGTCTGACTAGATACTAAATCAAGGTGTCTCTCCCTTTCTAAGGATATGACATCAACCACTAAGGGGACTCCTGGAGATTCAAATCTAAGAAGTTAAACCTAGTTAGATCCAGTTATGCTGATTTTTTACATTTTAGTGCACCTTTATCCATTTTTATTTGATACAATAATTTTCTTTTATTTTTGGTTAAATACCTCATGCTTTGTAAGAATTCTTTTGATGTTTTTTTTTAAACATTTCTTTTAATGCAATGATGATTTTCACACTATTAGAGTAGGTAGCCCTTCTCTATTGGAAGTAGGGACTTTCACTCTAGTAACTTAGAAAGATACCTAACTTGTTGACATAGGTAGTCATTATTACTGTATGCACCCAATAGTAGCTTTCACCCTAACCTAATACGTAACCCTTTTTATTACAATAATTTTTTCTCATGGAGGATACATAAAATGGGGATGACTGAAAATATGTTCATTCTAGATTGGTCATCCTAGGTCACACTTAGGGATAAGTCATACACCTACATATTAGAATTTTGACCTCTTAACAGAATCAGTCAGAGTGCATGTGATAGTGCAAAACATACACACATGAATAAGTCTCGAACTGTGTAATATGAAACTAGTCTAATTTTCAGTCTAACCAAGAGACTATGAAGGTGATATATCCTCAATCAACAACAATAAACATGTTCAATCTTGAACAAGTATAAAAATAAAGATCACACAAGGAATGCAAATCATATAAGTCAATTAAGGGCAACATAACAAAAATATTTTTGGATTTTATAGTTTCGTAATGTTTTTTAATTTTTCAAATTAATTAAAACAGAAAAACATACAAAAAAAAAATAACAATTAGCAAAAATAAAATTACTAGTATCCATAAAAAAAAAAGCACCAGGACAAGATATGACAATAAAAACACGCCCTAGGTTATGACAGGCATGGGCTAAGTGAAGCCCATCAGGTCTTTCTTTCTCACCCAAACGGTTTTAGCTGTTTGATTGACCCTTTGGTCTTTTATCGTTTCAGTTGAGGTATGTAATACCTTTTGCCTCTTCCTCATGTTCCTCCTATTCCAAGATTGAGTCCTAGAATTATGATAGGCATTATGGTTCTTCCTATTTCCTCCTCTATATCTAGCATAAAGAGTGTCCTGACCATGCCACTGTCTAGAGTTATTCTAGATATTCAATATATCATCATTTAATTTTTTAGACATATCCACTAGACCTCAACTCTCCTTTAAATATTCTCATTAAAATTGTTTTGGTTCCTAGAACCATGATTGAGCATTTTTCGAAGTTTAGAATATCGAGACTTAATATGACTCTTCACTCCACATTTATGACATGTAGGAATGGATTTTTGAGTAGACATGTCTTTCCCTTTAGCAAGAGGGTGCCTTTTAGCACCAGGCTTAGTATTCAAAGTAGATGGAGTTCCCTTCTCATCTTCACACCTTTTATCTTACTCAAGATCAGCTAACTTGATTTCAAGACTTGCCTTTTGATCAAGACAAACACGTAAATCAGATTCAAGAAGCCGAGTCTTGGCAAGGAGGGATGTCTTCTCTTCCTCAAGCTGCGACACAAGAGCTTTCAACTTGGAAGCTACTTGGTCCAAGGCATCTCTTCCCTTTTCAATAAATTTGACCTTTTTGGTCAAGAAAATCTAATCTTTTTTCAGCTTTAGGCATTCCTTATACAGCTCATCATAAGCTGTCTCGAGGTCTCCCTTACAACCAGAGTCACTTTGACTCTCTTCATCATCCTCAACATCAATATGGTGTTGGTCATTCACATTGAAATTTAAAGTAGATTTTTATGGAAGTAGTGAAAGCCATATAATTCCCAGTCTTCTCATAAGAACTATCCGATTCCTTAGATTCGGATTCACTATCATCCTTGTCTTATTCTTAGATTTTTTTTCTTAGTTGAGCATTCGTCGACAATATGGCCATAGCATTGACATTCAAAGCATTGAACACCTTGGGATTTACTGTCCACACTTTTAAGATGTTTCTTATATTTAAAGTGTTTGAACTTAGACTTATCAACAGATTTTCTTCCTTTCGGATTAAATCTTCTATTAAATTTCAAACAATTTCTGAATTTCTTAGCAAGCAAAGCCATTTCTTCTTCATCAATCTTAGAGTTACTATTTGAACCATCTATGGATTCATTGACATATTTCAAGACAATTGATTTTGGTTTCTTAGATGGGTGCAAATTCAACTCATAGGTCTGGAGAGAACCAACCAATTCTTCAATTTTGAGAGCATCAGTATTTTTGCTCTCTTCGATGGTGGTAACCTTCGATCTAAGTCTTTTAGGTAGAGATCTTATGATCTTCCTAACAATTCTGGACTTAGATATACTTTCTCATATGTTAAAACTAGAATTAACAATGTCATTCAAATCAGTATAAAAATCAAAAGTTTAATTATTATTCATTCTCAGATTTTCAAATTTTGAAGCAAGCATTTAAAGTTTGGTGATCTTGATTGTTGTAGTCCATTCATTGGTAAGTTTAAGAATGTCTCATGCCTCATTCGAAGTGTCACATTTAGAAATACGCCGAAATTCTTCGGGTGTGACAGTAGTGAAGATCGCATTTAAAGCTTTATTATTCCATGTACAACTTTCAAGTTCTACATTGGTCCATTTAGTAGAAGGTTTAGGGATGGTTTGGTCATCTATGGTCGTTGTTGGATGGGTCCAACCTTGTTCAATAGAGATCCAAACTCTTCCATCCAAGGATTTTAGAAAGACTCTCATACGAGCTTTCCAAAAGGCATAACTGTTCCTATAAAAAATGGGGGACAAGAGATGGATCCTCCCTCTCTTTGGAGATTCATATTCATTGAATAAAAGAATAAAATCGCACTAATAAATTAGTGAACCCTCTCTAATACTAATTAAAAAAATCCGGTGAAAACTCAAAAATAATATTTTTGAGTTGAGAACTCATAAACCCAAGGGGGTGGCTAGGTCTCCCTTTAAGTCTATCTACGCTTTTTAAATTATGTAATTAAATTATTAACTAAGGCATGATGAACAATAAAGTACGAAAATAGGGAAGACAAACAAACTTCAACACAAGATATTTTTACGTGGAAATCCTTCCGGGAAAACCACGGGACCTAGTCCAACAAGAGATATCACTAAGACAAAGTAACAAATACTTACAAGACTCGAACTGTATTCAATCGAACTCGACACTATGATCCTCAGTACTCAATTCTCCATGCCTCGAAAAGCAATCATGATCTCGTAAGACTCGTAATCTACCGCAGTAGCCTGTTCTTCTCTTGTGTCTCCACAACCACGATCTTTCGATCGATCTCGGTCAATGACAGCTGTGGATTCCTCTGACCTAATAATCACGATCCTCCTCGGATTGATCTCCTTCACAAAGGCTTCGAATTACTCCAATCAAGTTATTCTTAATAAGAACAGGTTGATGGTTGTTCAATTAACAAACCCTAGTTTGAATTCTCAACAATAGGAATAAACAAGCAAAGAAATATCAATCTATGTCTTGCAATCTCTAGGGTGGAAGAGGAGAGGAGAATGAGTTTGGAAAACCCAAAATATCTCAATAGAAACTTTCTTAACCCTCTTTAGTTTGTTCTAGGTAACAGACTTTATTAATAGAGGCCAAAAACAGAGTTTGAAAGTGTTTAGAACTATTAAAAACACTCATACGGTTACTATTCACCATATTTACAATTTTACTATTGAACTTTGAATAATTTTAGAGAGCTCAATTCTTATCGGATTAACCTAAAATTTGAAACATAGCTATTTTAGGTCGTCTAGAACATACCCCTAAAAGTTTCATAAATTTTGGATGAAGTAAAATGACCAAAATATCCCTCTGATGATAAAGAGGCGATTTCACCTATTTTTGACTCGAAAGCTTCAACCAAGGGCACGCCACTAACCACAAACAAAATTTACTAGGTAAATCCACCTAAGGTATAGGTTAGGTATCTAGGTCACTTACCATCCTATGAAGTGAATGAAGGCGATGATCAGAATGTCTTCAGTTGATCTTCTTCGGTCTTTATCTTCACTTGTCTTGGATGCTTGTAGGCAAGAACACAAGACACATGACACACTGTTTTGGCAACGGAATAAGTCAATCCTAAAATATGGACTTTACACAAACTACCATTTAAAAATTTTCTTATGAAAATCAATGGTTCTGCTATTCTAGTTGTTAATTTATTTTTTCTAAGGGGAAAATTGTCATTTTGTGATATGCTCTTTAATTTTTTATACTAAAATCATCTCATGAGAGTGATAAGTAAAATCTCCCATTAAAGCCTGTGATTTCAAACCATTTCTCACCACCTCACTTCCCTCATTTATCCTCTCTTTCATTCATTTATTTGCAGAACTCTCTTTTGAATTGAGCGAGTTCCATCCAAAGGTAACAATGGAAATTAATCTGTTTGTTCTTCCTGATTTGGGACTTTAGTTTATAGATTGGAATTGTGGTGGAACAATGAAAATGACATGGAGTAGTGTGTATGCTTAATTGATGTAGACTGCTATACAGATCTTGTAATTTACAGTGATTGTTTGGGATGATAGTCCAATGTTGAAGGCTATGTGATGGGTATATTTTTAGAGATTGTCAGGATGTGGACTTCGAGCTTCAGCAGGACCTATTGGGTGGAAAGATAGACTTGTGTGATGCTGGGCACTTTAATGAGAGCTTCTATTATCTCAAGAAGAGGGAGTTTGAAGGCTAATTGTTGAGGGTGATTTCCTACTTGCCATTGATTGGTTTAATGGTTGGATCCAAATCCCATGGAGGTTGTGGACGATAATGAAGGATGTTGAGGATAATTATCTTCATAGTTTTGAGTAGATTATGTTCTACCATGCTTTTTGAGAGGTAATCAAGTGGCTGATCAATTAGGCAGGTTGGAATAGCAGTTGGATGTATTAGCTGACCATAGTAAATAGAGCGAGAAGTGAAGCAAAAGTGAGAAGTAGGATGCATGGCTAAAAGAATTCATGGGAAATGAGAAATAAGATATTGGAGGTCTTGCTCTCATTAGATTTTAAGTCATACCTTAGATTTTGCCTTCCATGAGATATGTGTGAAAAATCGGTGTCTTAAGACTATAATGGACCTTGTATAATAATTGTCTGATTTGAAGCTTTTTTCATTGAGTTGGAATAAAATAATAAAGATAAAAAAATATATATTAAATTTCCATAAAAATATTTTACCTAATGGTATTCGTGTAGTGTTTACATTACTGGTTGTAAATGCATACTATATTCTATCAATCCTTTACTAAGATGGTTCCAATCCAACAATACTCGCTCAATGTCTACACCATACGCTATAGACTTGCATCAATCCCATCATGTACCACATATATTGTCGTGCCCCAAAATCCCATTATTTGTCATATGAGACTTTGGACTCATGACACTGCATATACATCTTAACTTATCAACATGCAAGACAAACTAAATATGAGTCTGAAAATTTTCCTTTAATATAAACTTCAACAATAAAAAATCTGAATAATTCAACATTATATGACCAACCTGTAACATAAATAATCCAATCACCCATTGTGATCTCAATTCTTAAAATTTAAACCTAAGCAACATCAAACTTAAATTGTGTCTTATTACATCTCTTAAAACTAAAATAAAATGACTAACTAGTAGATCAATGGATAATGATTCAAGTCAATCTCTCCCTCCTGATAGTCCCCTTCGGGCCCCTCGAAGTATTCTTCCTCAATCCAAGGTCCTGGTGGACAGATGTCAAATCCTCCTAAACCTGCTGATAATAAAAATTTGGCTGAGCATTGAAAACGCTCAGTGTATATAAAGTACAGTTAACAATATATCATATCATGCATTCTCAGTCATATTATACATATCACACTTTCTATAATCAGAGTACGGAAAACATGTAAGCGTATTCATGTCATCATTCCATAGAATGTTTAGACTCATGACTTGTGTAGACTTGTGATACATGTGCATATGCATGTAAAATCATAACAGCGACATATCAATTCATACCAGATTTCCAGGTCCATATCAGTTTCCAATTCCATACCAGTGTCCAAGGTCCATACTAGATTTCAAGATCCATACTAGATTTATGTCAGTTCTGTATCCATGCATGATTATGTGAGACTTCACTACAAAATTAAAGACCTTTAGCGGAGCTTCTAAAGTGCCGCTAAAGGCAAGTTAAGTGCCGTTATTTCCAATAACGGCATTTCGAGCAAATGCCGTTATTGACCGCGTCGGGGAATGATTTAGCGGCACTTTTAGCGGCACTTCATTCAAGTGCCGGTATAAAGTGACTTATTGCGGCATTTTTGTAAACCCTTTAACGGCGTGCTTTAGTGCACATTTCCGTCATTTTCAACCTCCCTATTGCGGCGTTTATAAAGTGCCGTTAATACTCAATTCTATTACGGCGCTTCTAAGGTGCCGTTAATGGTCCGATATTTAACGGCATTTTGAGAAATGCCACTGGTAATGTCAATGTCAATAGCGGCATTTTTCAAGCGCCGCTAATAGGTATGAATTAAAAAAAAAATATTTATTTTTTGTACTTTTTTTTTTTTTTTTACCTGTATTGTTTGTACCTGTCAACAATATAAAATAATTTAAACAATGTTATACAATTTTCTACCTCTAATCCATCCAATCCATATATAAAACAAAATATATCCACCAAATCAAAATAACCTGTGCCCAGAATGAAATAATAACAAATGTATACATGTCCAAAAAAACCAGTCAGCAATACAAAATAATTTAACAATGTTGATACAATTTCTACCTGTAATCCATCCAATCCATATATAAAATATATCCATCAAATCAGAATAACCTGTGCCCATAATGAAATAATAACAAATATATACATGTCCAAAAAAAAGTGTCGGGTAGTAACAAAAAAAAATCATAAGCCTGCCTAGCTATCTCCCTCCAGCTGCTCTAAAACCCGACATGTGTGTGCTGCCGGCTCCCTCCTGAAAAGATAATAAAATACAATTGATTATTAGAATATCGAAATGATAAAATTTAAGAATTCATAATTAATTAATCTGCAAACAGGAGGTGGGCAGTAGATAAAGAGTCGTTGGGGAAGCAAAGGTTTTATCACCGCAATTTTGGCTAAGAGAATGTCAATGGCCCCAAAAACCACCATCTCTGTCTCCTCCCTCGCATTGGCCATGCATGGGTCGGGTGGCAACGTCCAGAAGGCTTGGGGGAAGTATGATTTTCCAATCCCAGACTTCTCCAAGATTTTCTTCGCTCACAATTTGGAACTATGCTACGGTGTCGGCAGTGCAGGATCAGATGATCCAACAGGCCACCGTGAAGATGGGGAGTAGGGTTTACAATCAGGAGCAGCTCAAGGGTGCCCTTTTATCCAAAGTTGCTGATTCCTAATAAGAATTAGATAGAACTCAATGCTGGGATGAAATTAGAATCCCAGTGAGCAAGCTCTGTAACATATTGATCAGCTCGGCTCTTTACACGGTTTTAGGAAAATTGAAGCTCCAAGATGAAATTAAATGAGAATGTGTTTGTGTTTCTTAGGATGAAGGAACAGCTCCAGAGTGCATGAGGTATGTTGTAAATGACCCTTTTTGTGTCCGTTTTCCGTCTTTCTTCAGTGTATATAAATGCATACACGGCCAAATTTGGGTTATTATGTAGTGAGCTTCAAGATGTCTAGTTCTGGTAATGAAATTTGAATTACTGTTGTAGGATAATTTTGTGATTATTGCTCTTGGGGTTTTATGGGATGTGTCATGTTAAGGCTCTTGTGCTTATGTTTGTTTTTGTTTGAGTTCACTGATCGGTAAACTCGTTATCCTGTATTTGGTTGTATTCTCCCCTTCTATATATTCAATTAACTTGTTAACTGATAGAAAAAAATAACACCAGAAGAATAAGAAGAAGATTTTCAAATTCAATCTAGAGAATGATGTTGAATGATGCCAGAAGAAGATAATAACGTTTAGATGCATTCTATCTTGGTCGAATCAGGTCGGTTTGAAATTTTGATGTATTCTACCTAATTCGACTCAGTTCGGCTAACCGAATGGCTGTTCGGAAGAGTCTCAAATGGGAAAACAAATTGAGGCATGAACTGTAGATGCAACATCTTGTGGGGCTTGCTGTAGGTTTTTTTCCCCATTCACTTTCAGGGTATATTTTGAATTTCGGTCTTGAATGATCTTGAACAAGACAGTTAGTGTGCAAGTGCATTGAACATTCAAGGTTTTCCCAAATGGTTGTAGTCAAAGATATGCAACAATGGGAAAAGGCCTGAAGGAATCATCTCTTTCCTTTGTATAAATTTGAAATTTCTTTTTATCCTTTTTCTCTGTCTGAACACAAGCAAGGTGGTTCCTTTTTCTTCTCTTAGGAAAAAAAACAAAAGTTAGGGCTTCAATTTAGAGCTTGAACAACCATACTCTCCCAATCTCTTTCTGGACCCTTCAATTGTTGGATTGCCTCCAAAGGGCGGCGGAACTGAGAAATTTTCTTCGCTCTCAACTATTCCTTTTGGTTTGTTGTTTTATTTTAAGTTTTTTTATTGGTTGATTTGATTTGATGTTTAGGAAAGGTAATGATTGATTTTTGTTTAATGTTTTTATTTGATTTAACTTCCAACTAATTTTTTGTAAAAGATTTGTTGGTTGTTTTTTTTAATCAATGGGTAGTTGGGTGGTACGTAAATTGAACAAAAGATTGCAGTCGAGAGATGTCCAGAGAACAAGACCAGGAGAGGAGTAAGGAAGAGAGACATGGTGTGGGATATCTTGGCAAAATTATCAAACTGCACAAGCTACTTGGATCGAGATTTTGCTGAAAAAATGAAAAAGGAAGAGTTTAGAGCTTTTAGTAGAGATTTACTTCCTTGGAGTGCTTCAAACAAGGGAGATGCGAAAGGATATATATAGAGCGTTAGAGCGTTAAAGAGATGCATGTGAGTGAAACTTAGCAGCAATGTAATTTGGAATGTAGCTCCACTTTCTTTAAACTCACTTTCTTCGAGGAAAGGGAAAGACATGTGTTATTGTCCTCATTGAAAGACAGTGTTTTGAACTAACACTATGCCAAAAAAAAAAAAGCGGTATTAGTAGGGTGTAATGGAGCCAAGCCGAGACAAGTAGTAGAGTGTTCAAACTCGGTTCGAACTCGAGTCAAGATCTAAACCTTTTGTTCGAACTCGGCTCATTAAAAAATATATTTTATTTTATGGTTCTGGACCCTATGCTGTTTCCCCAGCAAATTTAATGATCATTCCTATTCGAATGAACTTGCCATTTAGCCTCTATGAAATTCAGTGTTCTCTCACTTGGCTATGGCTAGACACACCTCCTAATCATATATCCTTTTGTTGCTCCAAGAGAATTAATAGGGTGATTGATCAAGTTTTTTCTCATCCTTCTGGCATATCATTGGCTGGTTCTTGAGGGAAGTGCTGCAAGTGCTAGATGTTTTGGGGTGGGGGAAGGATATAAAGTTAAGGCTTCTTGTTGCTGTTCGTTTGGGGCTTTGAAGGGAAGAAATTCAAGAATTCTTGAAGACCAAGTGCCAATTTACTGAAGCTATTATCCAGCTGATTAAGAAGGTGGTAGTGAAGTGGTGATGCATTTTAAGAGAGTTCCAACACATGCATAAAGTTGTTTTCCGGGTTTGATCGCCCTTCGATCAATGCAAGTTTGGAGGAGAGATGCGTAGCGATGTTAAGTGTTGTAGTCCCTCTGGCAAATTCGTCCACTTGGGCAAACTCATGATACCCAGATCTCGAAGGGAAATGAGGTGCTGCAAATCCTCTGAAGCTAGGGGTTCCAACTCTGGACATCGACGAATACTCAGTTTTTCTAGGGCTGTAAGATATCGCAGTCCCTTGGACAGAGACGTTAGACTATCACAGTCATCAATATGCAAACTTACAAGAGAGCACAACCCTTGGATCCCCTCGTTCGGCAAAGACTTGAGAGCTTTGCAACCATTAATGAGCATGGAATTGAGAGAGGTGAGGTTTCGCAATTCCCCTGGCAAAGAAACCAGTCCACCACATTCTGACATGCGCAATGATGTAAGTGAAGCAAGATTTTCAATCTCCCTAGGAAAAGTCGTAAGGTTTGGGAGGTAAAGGAGCTTTAAAGATTGCAGAGCTGTAAAGTTTTGTAGGAATCGTTCCGGAAAAAAGCTTATACTCAGGGAAGAAAGAGAAGTGAGGTTTTCCAAGGATCTGAGTATTACTTCATTACCCCTCTCCACATCCAAATGTTCAAGAGAAGGCAGTAATGGGAGGCTTGTCAACTTGGGGCAATCTTTTATGTTTAAACTGCGAAGGCAAGGGAGTACCTCTCCTGCGTCCTCTTTGGACCATTCCTCAAAATTATACAACCCACGGAAGGTGAGCACCACCACTACCCACAAACCACCACTACACCACCACCACCACCATACACCCATCCACCACTAGCACCACTATCATACACCACCACCACTACCCACCAACCACCACTACACCACCACCATCACCATACACCAAACGATTGCAAAACTACTAAACGATTGCAAGAAAAGAATTTAAACAAACAAATGTTATCAAAATTACCTCATTGGCCGTTCCTGGTGCCGTATGAACTGGCATCTGTTGTTAAAATTTATAATAAATAAATCAATGTTTCTTCCAAATTTTAAAAATGATTAATTAAAGCTTGTTAGATTATATACCTGCCCCTGTAAGAGTTGTTGGAGCAGCTGCTGCATGGTATCAAGCTGAGCTTGTTGGGCTGCCATCTGAGCTTGTTGGGCCGCCACCACAGATTTCGTCTCCTGAAGTTCAACTCTCAGCATTTGGGTCTCGGCAGATGAGGAGCCACTAGTACCGGCATGGCTCGAAGATGACCCCCATAAACTGGTGGGAGTCGGGCCCAATCCACATCCACGGATGCGTCCAGGTTGCTCAGGCCCCATGACCTGAGAGAAAACATCATCCCGACCCGTGCTATCTTGCGAGCCAACCGGTATCTGGCCGAGGAGGTCCCTCATCTGGTGCTGCAAACATTTTGAAACAATTACTACATTGAATTTCAGGAGTCGTGTTATATGATATAATTAATATTTAAATTACTTACAATCATATCTTCTGCTTGAGAGTTGACTGGCCGGCCATCTTTCGTCGTGTGCGTCTTTATCCAGACCTCAGCTCGGCCCGGAGCTTCCCCCGAGGGACTCGCCAATCGCTATGGTAGTGACAATAGTAGAACAAAAATGCTTTAACTCATATGCATCAAATTGTTAAATAAATTATTAAAATTAAACCGAACATACCTCCTCTTCTCTGACTCTGGCGAAGCTCTTTGTGCCCGCCGTATGGGGAATCTTTTGGCACGCGCGACTCCTTTTATTCCTGGCCTTTCGTTTCTACAATATTACATTTATTGTTCATATGAGAGAAGTGACCAAACTTAGAAACGGTATAAGCATAATTAAATTCAAATAAAATATACCTGGCCCTCCTCGGAGTACAAGAAGTCGACAAATACATGCCATTGCTCTGGGGGAATATCAGAGGGGCAACGGGTATAGTTCAAAGCAGGAGGGTCCTCGTAAACAAAATTTGTCCTCCCCATTAGAGACTTATTGTCCCGCCATTTCTTACCCAGAGACTTCAAAATGTAATCCTCTAGGGAAGGGGGGAAACCGAACTTGTCCTGCGAAAAAGTTGTCAAATTATTAATATATAAAAGAGTTACATATAAGTGTGTTTTAATAACTGCTCAACAAATTTTTTTTCCTGACCTGTACGAGGCCCAAAGCTCTTTTTTTCGCTTCATCACTAATTGCGCGCCAACTCTGGATATCGATGCGAAATAAGTGGGCATCGCGTGCATTATTGCCCAAAAACCCAGCCAAAGTGGTGGCCTCCTCCCCCACGGGCTGTTTCGCATCATTTGCCGGCACGTCCGTTTTCTCTCCTGGAGGCATATTGTAGACCTTCTTGCACTTTGCTTTCCCACGTACCTTCTTCGCCGCCGTGGCGGAAGGTGTGGAAGTCCCCGCACCTGATGGGGTCGTCTCTGTAGGCTCCATCTGCAAAATATAGATATTAACTTCTAAGAGAAATGAAACATGAAAATGAATATAGAGCACAAAGACATGATCTCATGGAACAATGAAATGAAAAGAAAATCATAACATAGGTACCAAAACATCTTATTGAGTAGTTTATGATGAAGTACCATCCATCTAAAAATTAGGCATGCATGATTCCAAACTTAACTCTTTTATGAATGGAATAGTTTGAACAAGATTCTTGTATCCGATAACAAAAAAGTTATTCCTCCTTACAAGAGAACATGAACAAGAAAAGGGCACCGAATTCACAATTAAACTAACAAAATCTTATCATTAAAACAAAAAAGAATCATTCTATTTGATCGTTATATTCTGATTCAACGTCCTCATCACTAGATTCAATAGAAGGAGCTTGTTGTTGTAACACTTGGGGAGGCGCATCAACAGTTGCTCCAGTAATCCCTAATCTCACCCAACCGACACCTCCATCATCATCATCGTCATGTTCAGTGTCATCTAATTGTTGGTTGCCGAAGGGCTCGTTCTCCCTGAATGCATTATCATCAACAACAGATTCCTCATTCATGTCAAAGAAGTCTCTTGGTTTAGTCTTGATGACAACATGCCAATCTTCTTCTGTTGGATCTTGGACGTAAAACACCTGCTCTGCTTGAGATGCCATAACATAGGGTTCGCTCGACACAGAGTCCGCCGGGAGCAAGCGTGTGAAGTTCACAAGCGTAAAACCAAACGCATCGGTCTTTATTCCTCTACCCTGTGTCTTCACATCAGCCCAATCGCACTTAAACAATACAAATTTCAAGCTTTGAGAGTATGTCAATTCGACTACGTCTGTTAAGCGGCCATAATAGGTTATATCGGTTGCAATGGGGGTCTTGTCCTTAGAAGTTGCATAATTTATAGTTTTTGCAGTGACTGTAACCCCACTATTCTGACTTTTGCGTCCTCGCTCTCTATCCTTAGTACAAAACCTATATCCATTTATGACGTAGCCCTTAAACCTTTTTGCAACTTTTTGTGGACCATTTGCAAGCCATGAAATCTCATCCGAAACTGGATTGCCTGAATCTCGCAACCTTTGAACCTATGTGAAGACCACATAAGATTAATATATATATATATATATATATATCCAAACATAACTAATGTGTTGTGCAGAATTCACAAGTTAAGACTTACATAGCCCTGAAACCAATTAACAAACTGTTCGTTGTGCTTTTTTTGGATTACGTGAGGGGACGTTCTGAGTGGATTTGTCATTTTAATTACATTCATGTGCTGCCTGCGAAGAATAAATCAACATGCCAATCATTTTAAGTTAAAAAAGAAAAAACAATGAAAGAACAAACTATATGATAATTGTGTTCTTACTCTGTATATTTTGTAACTTTATCGCAGTTGAACAACACATAACGATGTGTCTGCTGCCATTCCAATTCACTTAGAGCAAATGGTTGCGCACCACCTATCACACTTTCATCGTCATTCCTCACTTGCCTGTTCAATCTCGATTCCACATTATTTAGGTACCTTGAACAGAATGTCAAACATTCTTCTGCCAAGTACCCCTCTGCAATGCAACCCTCTGGTCGAGCTCGATTGCGCACATACGATTTCAATGTATATAAGTACCTAAGTGAATTAAATTTTGGTAAGACAAGGGAAAAACTATAACATGAATTTGAAACACTACTATAAAATTATAATTGAAGGTCTAGTGGTCTACCTTTCGATGGGATACATCCACCGATATTGTACAGGTCCACCTAACATTGCCTCTGCGGCCAGATGTGTAGGCAAGTGCACCATAACATCAAAAAAAGCCGGTGGAAAAATTCTCTCTAAATGACAAAGCGTAAGCGCAATTTTCTCTTCTAACAGTCTCAAATCCTCGACCTGATAGACTTTGGAACATATAGCCAAAAAGAAGTTGCTCAATTCGATTAGGACTGAAGCTACATTCTTCGGCAATGCCTTCCTCACGGCCAGTGGTAGGAATTGTTGCATTATAACATGAGAGTCGTGGCTCTTCAGTCCATAAATTTTACCCTCTTTAATATTGACATGCCTTGCAATATTTGAGGAGTAACCATCCGGAACCTTCACACTCTTCAAAACTTTGCAAAACAACTCTTTTTCATTTTTGTCCATCGAAAAGCATGCAGGGGGCAGATAAACTTTGCTTCTACCAGGCTGCAATTGAGGGTGAAGTGCATGCCGAATTCCCATTTCAACCAAGTCGCTACGCGCTTTTAAACCATCCTTAGACTTTCCTTCCAATCCCAACAAAGTCCCGAGCACATTGTCGCATACATTTTTCTCGATGTGCATTACATCAAGGTTGTGCCTCAACAAATTGTGCTCCCAATATGGCAACTCGAAGAATATACTCATCTTCTTCCAATTATACGGCATATCGTCATGGCCCGTTTGCCTTCGTCTAGTTTGCCCAGTCTGCTTCCCAAGGGAGAAAGGAATACCCTTCAATTGACGCAACACATCGGACCCAGACATTGTGGTTGGAGCACATTTGAACTCTGTAGTGCCATCAAAAGAGTTTTTATTCCTCCGAAACCTGTGATCTGGCTTTAAGAAACGACGGTGCCCCATGTAACATTGCTTTTTGCTCTTAGACAAGTGTCGGCTGCAAGTGTCCTTGTGGCATGAAGGGCATGCCAACTTTCCTTTCGTGCTCCAACCTGACAACATGGCATACCCTGGGAAGTCGCTAATGGTCCAGAGCAATGCCGCACGCATTACAAATGTCTCCTTCTTCGACGCATCATAAGTTGGCAACCCATTCTCCCACAAGTCCTTTAACTCCTCGACTAAAGGCCTCATGTAGACATCAATGGCATTTCCTGGCCCGAAGGGACCAGGAATAAGCAAGGACAAAATGAAGTTCGGCTGTTTCATGCACATCCACGGTGGTAAATTATAGGGAATAAGAACCACAGGCCATGTGCTATGAGCAATACTCATCGTTCTAAATGGGTTGAAGCCATCACTCGCCAACCCAAGCCTGACATTGCGAGCATCTGAAGCGAACAAAGGATACTGGATATCTAAATTATCCCAAGCCGGTGAGTCTGCAGGATGCCTTAACCTTCCATCCTTAGTTCGATCTTCATCATGCCATCTCATTTCAGAAGCAGTCTTGGACGACATGAACAATCTTTGTAACCTCGGTCTCAATGGAAAGTGACGCAAAATCTTCGCCGGAGTTTTCTTCTTGTGTTCCGCTTGATCATCCCCTATCTTCCATCTTGATCCACCACAAATGTCACATGCTTACTTATTTGCAGACTCTTTCCAGTAAAGCATGCAATCATTAGGACATGCATCGATTTTATCATAGTTCAGTCCCAAGTCTGACATCACTTTTTTTGTCTGAAAGTAAGTATCTGGTAGTGTTGACCCCTCGGGGAGTACCTCCCTCAACAACTCAAGTAACATAGTGAATGACTTATTGCTCCATCCACTAAGACACTTAATATGATATAATCTTACGATGAAAGACAACTTGGTGTGATTCTTACATGCTGGATACAAAGGCTGTCCCGCATCCCTTATCAATTGAAAGAATCTATTTGACTCAGGATTGGGATCCCGACTACTGGTACCCTCATCTTGATTTGGGACCCCGAATACATCGTGCACCATATCTTCCATCTCATTATGTCTGTCTTGCACAACTCGATTTTCAGGCACTTGGACAACTGGTGTGTGTTGCAATATGTCTTCCCCGTGATAAAACCAAATTTTATAATTCCGGTCGAATCCATAACAGATCATATGGTCGTACGCTGTAAATCTATCTTGATAAACCGCATTGTTGCATTTGGGACATGGACACTTTATACCGCCATTGTTATTAGTCACTCCACGAACTAATGCAAATTCTATAAACTGTTTTACCCCTTCTATATATTCCTTTGACACCCTATGTAAGACAAAAATTGCATTCACAATTGTTTAGATACTAACACTTTTATCATAAATCAGTACTTCTTAAAAAATTATGGACAAAAATTACCTTGACTTTCCAATCCAACTCCTATCCATGATAGATGAGATTAGGATTTCTAAGTCCTTCGTTAACTATATTCTGAGAAATAGTAAAAGTTCGAGATCATCAGTCAATTACAATATGTATGCATGTATGCATGCTTCCTATCGTCATCAACTCATCTTCTAAAGGGTGGGGTGTTCCTATCCCATTCAGGAATGCATAATCCCCAAAAGTCGATAGCTCAGATGCTTTGTTCAATTTCAAGGAAATTTCGGCAGCATTTCTCTATGGTTCTCCAAGTACACGACTTAGACTAGGGACAAGAATGCCACGTTGTCTAAATATGTACCCAGAGAACAAGAGAAACGACTGATAAAATTTTCCTCAATTTGAACAAACCATGAGCAACTGACTATAATATTGGAGATTATGCATTCCCAAACTGTCCAACCGGACAATTCAAGAATCATATACAGACAAATACACTTTATCACAAATTAGACCAAAAAGTTGTTAAACCTGCATTTAGCCCCACAAAAGAACTAAACGTCATAGTTTACAACTAGTCCGTCCAAATAGGTGATACAAGAAATGCACTTGTCACACAATGATTCTTGAACGGGAGATCTAAGGTACAATGCATGCATGAGTATGAACGTAAGCCAATACAAAATTTCAATCATCATAAATACAAAGTTTAAACATCCCTAAGCAATCATAACATAGTAAATAAACACATTTAATTAGTAGTTTAAACAGTTAACATAGACCACGGGGTTCTGCCATGCACTATACAAAGTATAGCAGAGCGGGAACATGATTGTTAACAAGTAAGAATTACTTAATGCAATTAAATCGAAGGAAAATTTAATATCAAAAGATCTAGCATGTCATTTTAGTTTATCTATCAAGTTAACAATTGAGAATTACTCGACTCTCCTATTAATCATTTGAATACTAGTCTAAAAGAATTAAGGATTTAACTAAGAGCTTTAATTAGAGGACCCCAAGGTCCTCTTCCAAGTTGACCACATCAATCAAATTTCAACACATTAGGATTCCAGTGAGCCTCATATTCATGCTTTCTAAGGATAATAATATAATTCAATAACCCTGCAAAAACTCACGCTTTTAATCAGTACAGATCATTTCATGTAACTTACCAATATCACTACCTTATTCTGCTACTAAAACCCCAAATAGAGAGATGTAAAATAAATGAGAAGATATTTTACTCACCATAAAAATGAAATGAGAAGAAAAACACCTTATCATCCAAGTTTCTCATATAGGTACACAATCTCATAGTCTTCCAACACCAAAAAGAAAAGAACAAGTCAAAAATATCTGGAGCTCCTAAACTACATGAGCAATGGAGGTCATGGCCTTTCTTATGGCTATCATCAAAGTAATCTCATAAACAATATTGACCCTTTTTTAACCCATTGTGCCATCTAGAAAATGATAAAAGACAATTTCATATGGTTGCATTAAAATTCATGAAACTCCTAATTATGGAACGTAATATAAATTTTGTTATTCAATGAACTCATAGAAATTAGAAAGGGGCATTGTTTATGGACCTCCTAGTAACCATTGAATAACATACTTTTTGAGATAGCAGAACACGATCATGCTAAATAAGATTAGACTTTTTATCAACCAAATAGCTTTGCCGTCGGATTAAAAATTCAACAGTGTCAAAGTGCACCTGCGTCACCCACTTAATGTTTGAATATAGGGTAGCAACACCATGAGTTACACAAACCCACACTGCATCTGTGAAAAAAATTAACTTAGTGCGCCTGGCCTAGCAATCCTCTTAAATGAAATAAAAACTACACCGAGACTCCAAATTTGAAATGAGAAAGTCATATATAGTGGTTTTGGAAGGTAAATTTTGGAGAGATCAAGAGCATTATTGTAGGAGAAGGGTCACGAGAAGCCCCAAGCTAGGACAAAGTCTCTACCATTAAAATATTGAAATCTTGACCGCTCCTCTTATGTGCTTGGCCTTGCACAAGCAAATATCATATAATAAACATCCATTGATTATCGATTAACTCACCTTCCATACCAGTTACAATTTTGAGTGACTAGTGACAAGTATAATTTAACTATGAGCCTGAATCCAAGTGGGAGTTTTTATTAATATTATTTTCTTTAGGATTACTCGAAGACAAAGAGAAAAATAGGAAGAAAGGCTGTTAAAGACCTTTATCCTAGCATAATTTTGGATGGGACATACTAACATACATGAAATAGCTATACAGTTCAGATATATACATTAATCAAATGGGATCAATTTCTGACCCAGGAGATCTTTTGGGTGAAGACTCATCAAATAAGCAGTCCCAAAAACTGCTCCTTCATGTCCACCAAATCATATAGTAATAATTCGGACCACCAATTCATTCAATACTAAAAGATAAGGAATCCATGCTTCATGAAACCCTAATATCTTCCATTATAGATATCAATGAACTAAAGAACCCTAAGAACATGATTCCAGTATAAATGCAGTATTATCGAAATCGAATTGCCCTTAAGTCTTCCAAACCTGAAGTCTTGAAGTCAGTCAGAGAAAAGGGTCTTGTCCGAATTGTTAAACAAACATCATTAAGTTGAAGAATCTCATAAAATTTTCCGTATGATCGACACTCTAGACAAAGTAAATCACAGCGGGTTTGCTATATAAAATCAATCAAGTTCATCAATTCAAGGTGAATGGTATATTAAAAAAAAAAAAACAGGAAAGAAGAATCACAGAAAGATAAAACCCACCAAGGATACTAACCTGCTACAAGAAAACATTCTTCAGATAGCTCCCTATGATTCAGTGAAGAAAACTCAAAATTAAGAAATTAAGGACAGGAATATAAGGAATGGGGAGAGTTTAGATATAATGGGATTGATTGAAGAGATTTGGATTTGGTTGTGTCTAAAAAGAGGTGCTTATTTCTCTGTACCTATAACAGAGAAATTTAACAGCTTGCTCACCTGCTCAAAGCAACAAATACGAATAGACCCTTATCGAACAAGGGACTCTGTAGATCTTTGCAGTTATTTGAGATCCTTTCAGACGGGATTGTTGTTTCAAACCCCTGCTTCTGCAAATTCTTTAGAAACAAGAAAAAAATTATGTAATTTTATGACATTTCTCGCTTGCAAAGAAATTCTACTGAACTTCACAGATAACAAGAGACCGTAAGAAAACGAAGAACACTCCTAACTTCAATAGCACGCAAAAACAGATCAGAGGGTGCCGTTAAGTCACAGGTGTACTGAATTATGCAAATTCGCAAGATCTCCATATTTTACCATTTTGGTTTTACTTGAAATATGCCCCATTATTGCACTGGATACCAACAACTGACTACGGATTGGAGCGAGAAATGCCAAAAAGGAAATATAAGAAGAAAACAAAAGAAGGAAATCAGAAATGTTTCAGCAAATCACTACCGTATGTAACCCTAATAATCTATTAAAAATCCGTCTCATCCATTGATAAATCAAAGATCAAATTACCGAACGATCCAGAGATACCAAGACACCCTAATTAACAAAATTTATCCTTTATCTTCAGAAATTAGAAATTCAAGCAAACTAATCCGTCCGAAAACACCAGAATAAAGAATATAATTTTTTTAAAAATAATTGAAATGCGAACTGGATAAACTAACCTCTAGCGATTAAACGCCGATAAATCAGAAGATCACGACCATCAGCGCAAATGCAATGATCACCGTTTCGAACCCTATCTTCTCAAACTCCACGAAAGGATATCAAAACCTAAATCTGTAGCAAAAGGATATCAAAGCCACCAACATTACCTTTGAGATCTTCTTCTTCTTCTTCTCGTTTCACAGGGAGAGATTAACGAGTGGGAGCACGGAGGAGCAGGGAGCACGGAGGAGGAGAGGAAAATGGAGGGAAAGAGGGGTACGGAGCAGGAGGAGGAGAGGAAAATGGAGGGAAAGTGAAAAGCTCGGGCCGTAATACGGGACCTTTAGCGGGATTTTTTTTATAAACGCCACTAAATGCCCTTAAATCACTCAAACAGCGCGAGTTTCTAGTGGGCCCCGCCATGATTTCCGCGGCGTGTTTTCAAAAAATGCCGTTAATGATAGTACAATAGCGGCATTTATAAAAAAAATGCCGCGGTACATAGTTCCCGCATTCTCATCTGCGGCGTTTCAAGTAAAATGCCGCTGTTTATGTCATTTAGAGGCATTTTTTGCCAAGCGCCGTTAAAAAGGTGACGCTGAAGGGCACCAATTTTGTAGTGCTTGTGTAGACTTAACAACTTACCATGCCGTGAACAATGTGCATGAGTGTCATGATTTACTTTCATCTATGTTATCCCTTAGATTCTGATATCTCACCATCGAAACTCCACCAAAGCGTTCCATTCCACGATGGTTAGAGATTTCGGGGTTATCAATATCATTCTATATGTACTTACCTATCTGAAATTAAATCATCATATATGCATAATTAATCATAATTTAGCATGTGAACATCATACTGTAATACTTATCATTCATATAGGTTATTACATTCAAACTATATTAACATGATTATCAACCTCATAGTATAACAATATGACAATCAGAATTTAGTAATCACAATTCCATAACCATAATTCCATAATCATAACCCCATAACCCTTAATTCAATAATCATAAATCAATAACCACAATTTCATCATTATCATTTTGTCACATATACATCTGAAACCCTAAATCATCATTCTATTATCATATACCAATTCCCAACATCATTAGCAATTTAAAACCATAAAAAGTAGTCATATTATGTCACTTTTCTCATAATCCATTCCCAATATTGAATCTCATACTCTTTTCCGTCAATCTAAACCATAACATGCAATTCATACCCATTATATCTTAACATAATCTTATTCAATTATATTCGGTCCTTATAATTATCATAATACTATTAACGGGACAGTATATAGTACATTTCACAATCATTTCCCTATGATTAATTGTTGGACATATGTGCCCTCGAAAGCCAATAAAAGACTTTTCAATGTTGATTAGAGAAACATCGTATTCGCACAACCAACTATAAAGGATATTTATAATAATTACTGTCTCATTTGATGATGACATAAAGTTTCATAGGTAACATTGTAGGAAAATCATGCAAAAGTTGCAAAGGCGATATGATTTTCCAGTTCCTTGTAAACCTAATATTGTTCGAAGCCTCTAAAGTACAGGTTGGGTGCCGTACTTCATCATGGCTTGCACATGTGTAGTTCTATAAGATAGTGTGATGAATCTCATTCACAGAGTGTTGACTCTTGACTAACATGTGAGTATATGTAGTAAGTATATAATACTGAACAGGGTCACTAATGGATACCCTATAGAATAAACTGTCAGATTGTATTAGGGTTATCCATTTGAAAAATTATCCTTAGACCTGAGAGGTTAACATCTTCTCAAACATATGGCTTTGATGTGTCAATCAGTAATGTCCAATATAGAGGACTAACTCCAGGTATGTTGGGTTATGTACACAGTGTTTGGAGAAGTGTGTAAATACTCAATAAGGAATCCACTACTTCTTAATTAGAGATAATGATATCAAGATGATACTTGTTGAACTGAACTCAAAATCCAGTAGTGGTGCTTTTCGATAAAATGGTCTTTACCGAAGTTGATATTTTTAATATAGAAAGTATATGTATGTGTCAGTTCTTTTCTAATGTTTCTTCAAAAGTGTTTTGGTAGTTCAGTTCAATGAAAAAGTATTCACGAGAAATAGTTTTAATCATAAGCTAGGGACAAGATAGTGGACTTGTTTCAATCCCGGAAGCTTAAATGTGATATCCGATGATGGAAGGATTTATTTGTAAATATATTGTGAGATAGTACTTATAAGCAATTTTCTAATTTCTGGAGGTTGATCACAATGTGTTAATGGATATTATTGTGATTAGTGGAAGTCCAGGGACTTAGATAGCATTCTATGATCCTAAAGGAATTATAGGAAAGTGTTTCCTAAAAACAATGCTACACTTTAAAGGTGATGAAGCACTTGGTCCCACAACCGGAAATAGGAGATCCTTTTAGATCCCACACAATAGGACCTTCTCAAGGCTTTTAATTTAATTTAGAATTAAATTAATTAATTTCTCCATGTAATTCACTATATGGTATAGTGAAACTCTTATAGGTGAAATTACATAAGATGTGATTAACCAAATGGGTATGAACTATATGGGATTTTGATAAAGATCAAAAGGTGACATCATTAAAATTTAGAACTCTATAGGGGGTGTGAGAATGTGGGGCTCACCTAGGGTGGGACGCTCACTTCAAGTAAACCTTATCCAAATTAATTAGTTTGGTATACTTATCTCCTGTCAGATATGGATAAGATTACTTGATTGCTAATTAATAATTTCCTATTAAATAGGGAATGGATAATATTGGATTCTATTTTGATTAAATCCTAATTGGATTAGAATAATCATTAAAGAATTAAAGAGAGTTCTAATTGGATTAGAATTAAAAAGAGGTTATTGACTTGGGCTACAAGATAGCTAAAGGGGATCCTATAAAAGGACCCTCCCATAGTGGAACGTCCAAAAAAGGGTCTCCCTCTCTATCTCCCACATTTTTTTCTCCCCTCCCCTTTATGTTGTACGGCCACCTCTCCCATCATCCTTCTTTGGTTGGTTTTTGATCTTGAAGAAGATCAAGAACAAATCCTTGATGATTAAGAATTGTTCTGTCACGCCCCAAAATACCCCTAGGAGTTAAGGGATACTTTAGAGGTAACTACGTGTACCTGCCAAACCATCCTGTAATGCAAGAGGCTAAACATAATATAAATTCAATGAAAATCAGAGCGCGGAAACTAAACTAAGTGCGGAAGCATAAGCCAACTTTTCTTTTCTTCTATAACTCCAAATAGTATTCCAAGTTAACATATACCAAATACAATCAAAGTAAAGGTGGACATGCCCACCTATCAAAATACAAAAAGGAACTCTCTAACCCTCTCCTCTCAACAGTAGTCGAGGTATGGCCACACATCCAAGTCCATCCTCCTGAGACTGCCATGGGATAGGTGGCTCCTCTCCTCTACATACTCCTCCTCGACCCAAGGCGTCGGGGTCGAGGACATCCACAGTACCTGCCGACATAAAAGTACGGCTGAGCATGGAATACTCAGCGAGTACAAACTACTAGCTAACCATAACAATAGCGAAAGCATAACAACAGGAGCAATACAAGACATTAATTTAAAGCAATAGTGAAAGCATAAGATACATAGCCATATCTTGACATGCGTGTAGAATGCAAAAACCTCGGTAAAACTCATGTCTCGGAAAACCCTTTCGTGTCTCGGTCAAATCATGTATATGTGTCGTGTCTTGTCTTGTATTTCATGTCTTGATTTGTTCTTGACTTGTATACTTGTGAGCCAGAGGCTAGCACCCTTCCTTGGGCTACCAACCTCCTTGTCATGTTCTCTCTTGCATTTCACTGTGAGCCAGAGGCTAGCACCCTTCCTGGGGCTACCAACCTCCTTGTCATGTTCTTATTCCGTTTCTCTTGTGAGCCAGAGGCTAAGCACCCTTCCTGGGGCTACCAACCTCCTTGTCATGTTCTTGTTCCTTTCTCTTGTGAGCCAGAGGCTAGCACCCTTCTGGGGCTACCAACCTCCTTGTCATGTTCTTGATTCATTCACTTGTGAGCCAGAGGCTAGCACCCTTCCTGGGGCTACCAACCTCCTTGTCATGTTCTTGATTCATTTCTCTTGTGAGCCAAGAGGCTAGCACCCTTCCTTGGGCATAACCAACCTCC
This sequence comes from Tetracentron sinense, assembly GCA_015143295.1. Classification (NCBI taxonomy): domain Eukaryota; kingdom Viridiplantae; phylum Streptophyta; class Magnoliopsida; order Trochodendrales; family Trochodendraceae; genus Tetracentron; species Tetracentron sinense. The sequence continues at coordinate 4,696 of JABCRI010001059.1, read as the reverse complement.
TTGTCATGTTCTTGATTCATCATATACAAATACATCTTGGAAAACCCGGTTTCATGCATGCATGCCGTGCTGTGTGCTTGTCAATGGTGTGGTAATCATGATGACATACTTAAAAGGGGCGGATCACATGACTATGGCATTTCAATCCTTAACATAGTGGTATGAAAATTTAGGCAACATATAGCACATTTGAGCATTTATCATTTCTAAGAACATTTACACAATTTCTATTTCCAATTGTTCTTCATTAAGGCCATTATCCCTTGTTTAGTCATTTTATCAAACACATAGCATGCAAGGTTCCTTAATGGTTCATCTTCTTCTTTTTAGTGCCTACTTTCCATCCAAAAATCAAGGTATGTTCATATGGTAAAGGACCCATCCACCATTTCCATCACACACATCACCCAACATACACCTCGGCATCCAATCGCCACAATCAACACCCACACACATCCATACCTTTTTCTTATCTTATTTAGGTTCATGGAGATGATACATTTCATATGGGAGGCAAACATAATAGCTATAAATCACATTTCATAAGGAAAACCTAGATTTATTGCTAGGGTAAGTTAGTAGGGTGTACTAACTTGATCAAGGTTGATCTTGAAGAAACCTTGATTGAAGCTCCAACTTGAAGGAAACCAAGAGACACCTTTGCTTGAAGGGAGGACTTAGGGTGCGGAAGAAAACACATTTCAGAAAACGTGCTTGGGTTGTGCGCTGCCCCTAGCTTGGAAGAATGGAAACCCAACACGAGCTTGAGTTGAAGCTTGACGAAAAATGTTGCTGGGGCGATCAGGGTCTTCACCCTTTGATTTTCTTCTCCAATGGAAAAAACCAATTTGCAAAATCCCCTTCTCATTCTCTCTTACTCTCAAACTCCTTAAGTGCTTGGACATGAAGCCCTAAAGGCTCGGGCAAGCCCTAAGGAGAAAGGGTGTAAACCCCCAAAAACGATTAAAGCCCTCTTACTGAAATTTCTGCAAAACCCGCGACACCGGAGCGATCGGTGGTTATGACCGATCGATCGGTTGCCTACCCCGACGGAGGACGATCGGTGTTTATGCGATCGACCCGGTCAAAAACTCACTCTCTGGAAAAATTTCCCCATTACAAAATGTCTGACGTTGGCAGGCGATAGCTTACCCGACTCGAATCGGTTATGGAACGGACGATCGCTGACGGACCGAGCGGATCGGGGCTTCTGTATGGCGGGACTGTTTGACATATCTTTTGAGCTCGCTAGGCGGATTTCGACGATTAAACTGTCGTTGGGTCGTCTTTCGAGAAACGCACATTTCTGACGTGTCGGAATTCCGATTTCTCCCTTATTGATTATTAAGACTTACAAAAAACGGTCAATTAGTACGAAGGTGCTATTCATAAGATGAAAAAAAGTCCGGGTGCTACATTCTCCCCCCCTTACAAAAATTTCGTCCCGAAATTTGGACGATACATACATGTACAAAATCAAAAACAAAATTACAAGCCATATGCACACGGTCTATTCAAAACCAATAGGGATACTTTGCTTTGGCTTCGGTCACGCCCCACGTGGCTTCTGTCTCGTGCATGATGGCAATGCACGAGGAACTAGCGAAATATGTCTTGTTCGAAGCACTTGATCTCTCATCCAAAAAGATAAACCGGTTCTCAACTAAAGTGAGGTACCCTCGGCTCTCAAACCGGAGCAAGCTCGATGACGTGAGAAGGATCCGGGATGTACTACGAAGAGCTGGGACGATGAAACACGTGGTGGGGACCGCCGCCAGGTGAGCGGGCAAAAGAAACACGGTAAGCCACCTCGAAAAATCGAAGTAAAAGGATCTCGAACGGACCAACATATCTCGGGCTAAGCTTGCCTCTATTCCCGAATTCGCATAACACCTTTGGCGGTGAAATCCTTACAAACACAAAAATCCGACTCGGATCAAGATCCCTCCTTCGGTTGTCGGCATAGCTTTGCTGTCTATTCTTGTGCGGGTTTAACCTTTCCCGAGATTAGCTTGACACTAATCCGCGGTTTGTTCAATTAACTCGGGGGCCCCAAAATCTTTTCTTTCTACACTTCATCCCCAATACAACGGGGATCTACAACTCCTTCCGTAGCAAAGCGCGAAAGGCCCCCCAGAATTTTGTATGCTGTCTTGATAACAAACTAATTGTTGGAAGCGACTTCCACCAAAGGTAAGGTGATCTTACACTTCCCTTGGAAGTCTAGCAATACATGATCGGAGATAATCTTCAATAACCTAATTCACCTCTCGTGTGTGCCCGGCGGCTGGGGGCTGGAAAGCTGTGCTAAAAGGATAAAACGGGAGCCCCATGCACCTTTGAAAACTTTTCCAAAACCTGGATGTGAATCTTGGGCTATATCCGAACAAAATACTCACGGCACACCATGCAATCGGACTATTCTCTTTGCTGTATAGTTCTTGCTAATGGTTGGAGGTTGAATGGAGTCCGGTATTGGTAAGAAATGAGCGGACTTCGTGAGGTATATCAAAAAACCCATATAGCATCGGTCTTCTTGACTCGGGTCTCAGGAATGACTCACCCACGATGAAGTCTATGAGATATGTTCCCATTTCATCGGGAATAGGAGAGACTGCAAAAGACACGCTGGTCTCAAAGGCTCTGCTTCACTGTTGGCATACCCAAACACCGGGCCAATACGCGCGCAAAGCCTCAGCTCTTAAGTTTCGGCCCACCACAGAAAAAGTGAATACTGAGGTACCGGGTACATCTTTGTCGCCCCCGGGATCGCACCGTTATATACTTATGACCGGGAACTTGCGTCCAGTTAATCTCTCTCCAGCAAGGTCTGCATTGGATGGACACAGAAGCCTTCCCTTGATAGTAATAGCCACCTCGGATAGGGTGAGCGAGAACGTCCGTAATACCAATGGCCAATCTTTCTTATCCGGATAAGCCAACAAAGTCAGTGTTCGTGCTTGCTACTCCTGGATCAAGGGTCTATTAAGGTACGGTGCCGAACTGTAACATGCCAAAAACGGACTGCGGACAGAATGCGTTTGACAACACTGACTTTACTTAGGACTTGCAAATGTCTAACAGTCTCACATTCGCCCGCACGACAAACATGTGGAGCGCAATCAACCCGATGGTCCTACGTCAGAGCGCTCGCGCAACCACATTTAGCTTTCCCGGGTGATAGTGGATAGTTGCACTCGTAGCCTTTAGAAAATCAATCCAACGGCGTTGTTCGTAAGTTAACTCTTTTTGAGGGGGGAAAAGAGATTACGGAGGCTTTGTGGGTCCGTGTTACACATTTTTTAGAATCCCCGTTACAGATAAGTCGGCCCCAAGATTTAAGGTCGACACAAGAACACGACCGGCACGACAAAGATCAATAGGTCGTGAGAGTGGGGGGGTAGTCTTTCAGCCTCGTTTCAAGCCTTGACGCATAGGCATGACCTTTGTGTATGTGCGATTAGGGACCACCCGCCAGTCCAACTGATGCGACCGAGCCGCGACAGCGGGCATTGCTGTACACCTCACGTGAACACCAAAAGGTCCAGAATGGCCAACCACGTGAAGGACACGGGCCCTGTGGTGCAGGCGGTTCTTCAACTCTGGGAAAGAATAACTGTCGCACAGGTCCCCAACTGATGGCAGAAGGCCGTAAACGGAAAGAATCCTGCTCCACACAAATATACAATGATGAGGGTACTAGCATGGCCAATCCGAGGAAACTACGATCCCGGAAGCTTCTGGGCTCTCTCCCCCAAACGCATGATCTGCGCAACCTGGACTGGCAAGCTTTACAGAAGCATGCCCGAAAGCCAAGGGACAACTAAGGGCCGGGAGCCCCAACATGTCCAAGAAATGCGACCTCTCAACCAGGAACTCGCACTTACTCAATTTTGGCATATAGCCATGCTCTTATCGCCATCTCCAAGAGCGAGGCTGGACGGGTCCTCGTGCAGTGATCGCCCCGGTCTGGGGAAATATACACCAAAATGTCACTCGAATGAATACAATCCACGCGAGTCGATCCCCAAGTAAGCTCGGAACACCTCGGTTCATCGAAAGTCATGAATGCCGCAGAGTGATTCGCAGCCCAAAAGGCATGACAAGGAACTGTTAATGCCCATTACGATGTCCTAATAAGCCTCGTCGGAAAGCATCTTCGCCGTTGATCCTAATTGATGATACCACGATCTTCGGAGGTCAAATTTGGAGAAGAATCTGGCGAACTATCGCCTATCAGTTGGTCCGAACGAAGTCAATCGATCTTGGCATAAGGAGAGAAAGATTCTTGATAGTTACCTGTTTCAAAGGGGATCGGGCAGTATATACAACTATTACTCATCAGCCGTCTTCTTCTTCACACAAAGAGGAGAAAAGGAGGCTCCCCACGGGCGAGGCGCTTGGGTGGATGAAACCAAAGTGGTGTCAAGCTCTCATCGCTCTTTAATTACTCAAGCTCTATAGGGGCCATTGATAGGTGCCAGTGAACAATCGGAAAGCAGTGACGACACAGGGGTACCCGGGAGCCTAGACAAGCAGTCGATAGCGGAATTAGATGTCTCTTTACCAGGAGGTAGATCCGGGAAGTTCTGTCGGGGGGGAACACATCTAAGGAGACGGCTCACCACAAGAATGGAATAGGCCCGATGAGGTTTTGGGCTGTCTGGCGGTGTGCTATACGACAAGGCGTTGCCGA
>JABCRI010001058.1:0-26052 GCA_015143295.1 Tetracentron sinense | reverse complement strand
GAACCCCCCTTTGCTCTTTGTGATCATGGCTGATCAGTCATTGGTGTTCGGGCGTGAGGATCAAACCCCTCAGGCCACTCCTTTTGCACATTCTGTCGTGCACATCCCGGGGGTCAGTCCTTCGTCTGGGCAACCAGAGAGGACCGTGCCTCCTCCTGTTGAGCTTTCTGTTTCTGATCGCATTTTGGCGATGTTGCAAAGGCAGCAGTCTGCTCTGGATCAGATCACCAGGCAGCAGCAGTTGATGCAGGAGAGGCTGGAGGCGTTCGAGCATAGCAGGCTCAAGGTGGATGAGGTGCCACTGCAGAGGTCTTCCGTGAGACGTCAGCTTGACTTCTCTTCTTCTCCTCTTGCACCGGAGAACCGTGAAACCAGGTTTGTGCTTCTTCCTACTGAAGGGGATGTAAGGCAGCCTCAGGTTCGGGCAGAGCAGAGTATTCCTTCAGATCATGTGGATTTTTGAGAAGGGGCAGGGCGAGAAGACTTGAGAGGGGGTACCGGAGGTGCAGACGCCCAGAAGACTTGGGTGACTGCCAAGGAGGTGGAGGCTTTGATCGGTGCTCGTGTTAAAAGCATGAAGGGAGGGATTCCTAACTACTTTGCTCAGTCAGTAAAGGACAACGTTGAGAACTCTCCTTTCACAGACGCCATCAATCAGTCATATACTTCTTCCAAGTTTATAACTCCGATCTTCCCCATGTACACTGGAAGGACGGATCCAGATGAGCATTTTTTTTTCAAACATGCGATGGTTGTTCGCAATCCAGATGATGACCTGTATTGTAAAGCTTTCCCCAACACCTGTCTGGGGCAGCGTCGAAGTAGTTTCGGAACTTGCCTCCTGGTTCCATCAGTAATTTCTCAGAGCTCAGTCCACAACATCGATAAAGTCGACGAAGGGAGCTGTATCGCTGCTTTCAAGAATGCTATCCGTAGGCATTCCGAGCTCTATAAGTCCTTGGCTCTTGACTATCCTGTCAAGATGGACGAGATGATGGTTCGTGCCACCAAGTACGGAAGGTATGAGGAGGACGTATCTGTTGTACCGAAACCCAGGACGAGAGTGGTGGATGTCGTAGAGAGGACACACCGATCTTCGAAGAGGAAGGAGAAGAAGCAGAGGTACGAGTCTTCATCATCTGAGGACTCACCACCAAGGAAGCAGAAGGAGAAAGTAGTCTATGTGACTCAGCGGGATCAGCCGGTTCGGCGTCCGCTTGAAGGAAACTTTAATCAGCAGCTAAGTAGGACGGAGAGACGTCCTAATGATCAGCAGCAGGCGAGGCAGCAGTATCAGCCACGCCAGGTGCAGCCTCAAGTACAGCAAGAGAGAGGCGTGCAGCCTAGTGAGCGGCGACCTTTTGCAGATCTAGCACCGCCCATCAATTTCACAGTTAGCCCAGCGACCATCATGAGGTCAATGGAGGATCAGGCGTACTTCGAGTGGCTGGCTAGGGCTGTGCAGGATGTTACATCGGGACCCCGGGTGTATGAGTATTATCATTATCACAAGTGTCGTGGTCATCTCACCAACCGATGTCGTATTCTGAGGGAGTACTTGGAGAGACTGGTTCAGGAAGGGTACTTGGGAGAGTATCTTGCTTCTGACAGCGGCGGCATAGAGCATGCCAGGGAGCCGGTATCTCAGTCTCATGGAGGAGAACCTGCCAGTAATCCAAGTACCAGTGGAGGAGCTTCCTTGGGCATGATCAATGTCATTTGCTGCGTGCAAGCGCCGGAAGCAGATGTGGAGAGGAACTTCAGGGCGAAGGCCAGGAAGCTGTCTCACGATGCTGCAGTGTGTCAGGTGCAAGTGCCTACCAGAAGCGTTAAGCAGACACTTACTTTCACTGATCGTGATCTGGCAGCAGTAATTCGACCTCACTATGATGCTCTTGTTCTCACCATGAGAATAGGAGATTTCGACATCAAGAGAGTGCTCGTGGTTTCCGGGAGTGGAGCAGACATCTTGTATCTTCATGCTTTCACTCAGATGAAACTGGATCCTTCCGTTCTCATCTCTGCTCAGACTCCACTGTTCGGATTTGATGGCAGCTCGATGAAGCCTGTAGGTGACGTTGTCTTACCCGTTGTGGCTGGACCCGTTGTCCTTCAGACTAGGTTCTCCGTTCTGGATGCGCCATCGCCTTACAATGCCATCTTGGGTCGTTGGTGGACCCATGAGATGAAGGCTGTTCCGTCCTCGTACTATCAGGTGTTGAAATATCCAATGCAGGACGGGCCTCAGGAGATCAAGGGTGATCAGTTGGCATCACAGAAGTGCAATTTTCAAGCTTCCGTTGTGCCTCCATAGCAGTTACAGGTCGTTCCCGTTGTGGAAGAGAGCTCGGAAACCTCGTTGTGCAGACCTTCCGTTGAGCCCACGAGAGCTGTCAATTTGGGAACGGAAGAAGAGCCAAAGGTGTTGCAGGTCGGGACGAGCTTGACAGCGGAGGAAGAGCTCGAGTTGCTGAGTTTCCTTAAGCAGAACTTTGATGTCTTTGCATGGTCTCACAAAGACATGACTGGCATCGATCCGAGTGTTATCTGTCATCACCTCAATGTTGATCCTGCTATCCCTCCAGTGAAGCAGAAACCTCGGAGACTTGCTCCAGCTTATCATGATGCAGTGAACGAGGAGATTGACAAGCTGATTCAATTCGGGTTCATTCAGGAGGTGCAGTACCCTGATTGGATAGCCAATGTTGTGGCTGTGCCTAAGAAGAACGGGAAGGTGAGAGTTTGTATTGACTTCACTGGTGTCAATAAGGCATGCCCCAAGGACTTTTTTCCCATGCCAAGGATAGACAGGCTCATCAACGCCACTGTTGGCCATGAGATGTTATCCTTCATGGATGGTTATTCAGGCTATAACCAGATCCTCCTAGCGGAAGCAGACCGAGAGAAGACCACCTTCATAACGGAGCGGGGCTTGTTCTGTTATCGAGTGATGCCTTTTGGCTTGAAGAATGCAGGTGCCACCTATCAACGTCTTATGAATCTCATGTTTAGGTCACTTCTTGGCAAGACGGTTGAAGTTTACATCGATGATATCATTGTGAAGAGTTGAGTATGAGGTACTCTGGTGACGGACCTTGCTGAGCCTTTCTCTGTTCTGCGATCTTTCAATCTAAAGATCAACCCAGAGAAGTGCACCTTCGGGGTTACCTCAGGAAAATTTTTGGGTTATCTTGTGAGTCAGCGGGGGATTGAGGCTAATCCAGCTCAGATCCGTGCTTTGCTGGACATGCCAGAGCCTAAGTCGAAGAAGGAGATCCAGAAGCTGACAGGCCGGATTGCTGCACTCAATCGGTTTATCTCCAAGTCATCCGATCGTTGCAAGCCTCTATTCGAGTTGCTGAGAAAGGACTCCATTTTTGCGTGGACTCCAGAGTGTTCTCGAGCTTTCCTTGCCTTGAAGGAATATTTAGGCTCAGCTCCTATCCTTTCGGTACCTGAGCCAGGTGAAATCTTATATCTTTATCTATCTGTTTCAGAGCAAGCCCTTGGTTCCGTCCTGGTCAGGAGTTGTGATGGCGTGGAGAAACCTGTTTATTTCATCAGCAAAACCTTTCTCAAGGCGGAGTGCAATTATAGCAAGCTCGAGAAGGTATGTCTAGCTCTTTTCTTTTCTGCGGAAAAGCTTTGTCCTTACTTTCATGCTCATTCTATCGTTGTCATCACAACGTATCCCTTGAAAGTCGTGCTGGGACGACCCGAGCTGACGGGGAGGATGTCGAAGTGGGCTGTGGCTCTGAGTGAGTTCGATATTCAGTATCGGGCTAGGAGTTCAGAGAAGGGGCAAGCAATGGCAGGTTTTCTTTCTGATTTCCCTGTGGAGGAGGAAGCAGAGGAGGTGGTTGTTGATCTTCGAGAACTTCCTATTGAAGTTGACAACGGAGATGTTGTTGTGGATAGAGCCGAGTCATCAGAGTGGAATGATTGGTTATCGTACGTGGACGGATCTTCTAATTTTAGTGGTTCAGGACTGGGCGTTGTGCTTATAAGTCCGGAGAACATCAAAGTGCAGAAGATGTCGCGTCTTGGGTTCACTGCCTCCAACAATGAAGCTGAGTACGAAGCCTTACTACTTGGGTTGCAGAGTGCTCGAGAGCTGCAGATCTCCATGTTGAGAGTGTTTTGTGATTCACAGCTCGTGGTGAATCAGGTGAATGGTGTTTATGACTGCAAGGAGGACCGGATGAAGCAGTATGCTACTCTCATTCGTTCGCAGTGTGAAGCATTCACCGTTGTGGAGATCAGGCACACCTGGAGAGATGAGAACAGGCATGCTGACGCTTTGGCATATCTAGCTTCCATGATGCAGGCTGACGAGCCTAAGGCTATTCTGATGGAGTTCCAAGAGTATCCTTCAATAGCTCTTCAGGCACAGCGAGAAATGTTCTTTGTCAATCCAGTTCCGAGTTGGATGACAGGGCTGGTGGCTTATCTGAAGGATGGAATTCTTCCTATCAGTGTGAAGGAGTCGAGGCGCATTCTGTTCAAGGCACCTCGTTATGCCTTGGTGCAAGGAGAGTTGTTCAGGAAATCTTTTAAGGGCATTTGTTGAAGTGTGTTCATCCTGCAGATGTGGAGAGAATACTTGCTGAGTTGCATGAAGGTATATGTGGTATACATTCAGGCGGGAGAACCATTGCCCATCGAGCTCTGGGGCAAGGTTACTTCTGGCCTTACATGCAGGCTGATGCTCAGAAGTATATAAAGAAGTGCAGCCAGTGCCAGCGGTTTGCTCGTTTGATTCATGCTCCAGCTCAAGAGCTTAACACTGTATCTCAGCCTTGGCCATTTGCGCGTTGGGGACTTGATATTGTAGGACCTTTCCCTAGGGCTCCAGGGAATCTGATCTTTCTTCTAGTGGCAACTGATTACTACTCTCGTTGGATTGAAGCTGTTCCTCTTGCTCGTATCAGAGAGCAAGAGGTGAAGAAGTTCTTATGGGAACATATCATCTGCAGATTTGGCATACCGCAGTCCATCATTACTGACAACGGGAAGCAGTTTTCAGGACGTTTGATTGCCGACTTTTGCGGCGAGCTGAAGATCAGGCATGTTTTCTCTTCCCCATATTATCCTCAGGGGAATGGATTGGCCGAGGCAGCCAATAAGAATATTCTCAATGCCTTGAAGAGAAGACTGGAAGATTCGAAGGGGAAGTGGACCGCCGAGCTGCACAACGTTTTGTGGGGGTACAGAACAACTCCGAGGAGTCCTACCAATGAAACTCCTTTCTCTCTAGCTTATGGTATAGAAGCTGTCATTCCTACTGAGATCAGTTTACCTACAGTGCGTTCTTGGCACAACAAGAAGAAGGATGGAGAGAAAGATCATAACACAGAGCTTATGGCTATTCATCTCGATCTGCTAGAAGAGAAGCGAGAAGATGCCAGCATTCAGATGAGGAGGTATCAGCAACGATTGAGGAAAGCCTACAACAAGAAAGTACAACGGAGAGTGCTGCAGGTCGGTGATCTCGTTCTCCGAAGAGTGTTCCAGAACACGAGAGAGCTTAACAGTGGCAAGTTGTGACCTAACTGGGAAGGGCCTTATATCGTAGAACGATTGGGAAGTCCTAGAGTCTGTTACTTGAAAGACTTACAAGGTAACCTCATCTCAAAATCCTGGAACATTATGAATTTGAGGCAATTCTTTCAATAGAATCTATGTTATGCTACTACATGCATCGTTGTGCTTACAAGTTTTCAGTGATTTTACATAATCATAGTGCTCATATTTCAACATATGACTTGTAATATTATGCGTCTGCTCGTTGTCTACACTATTCTTTGTCTGGTTCATCAGTGTAATATTGTGAATGTTTTACAAGTAATTCAAATAAAATTTTGACTGAACAACCTACTCATAACAAACACGAGTGGCTTATATAAGGGTGTCATCTGAGCAAATCCAGTGGCTTATCCTAATGACATCCTCTGAGCATGTGCTTCGAAACTGAGTTACGTTGTGTTCATCATATGAATTTTATTTGTTAGATTGCATTCACATTGAACTACGCAAATGATGTATCTGGAGTAGTGCTTGTTCGTAGTGTTTGTTCGTAGTGTTTTCTTCGTAGTGCTTTGATCGTAGTACGTGTTCGTAGTACTTGTTCGTACTGCTTTGCTTGTAGTGCTCTACTCGTAGTGTTCTGATCGTAGTACTTTGATCAAAATAATTTGTTTAAGTATGTGCATCAGTTATAATTTTCACCCTCATACATACATTCACATAGTAAAGTGTCATATTCACATCAATGCTGTGAACCGTGAAAATTAATTCAACTACTTGTGTTGTGTTGTTTGTGCATACGTTGTGCTACGTTACGAGGAGGAAAGAAACACGTACATAAGAAAGTAAGTGATCCATTCATGCAGAATGCCCATTTCTGGGTAATTACAGTAACAAAGGAAAGAGAAGAGTTTACATCATCAAAAGAGAAACAGAAACATGAAGGGGAGCAGCAGATCAGGCGAGCTCAAGGTCAGCGTCTGTCGTCGTTGCAACAGGGGCAGAAGTAGAGGCTTCAGCAGTTGGGGTTTTTTCTGGAGTAGCTTCATCGGCAGCAGCAGGAGCTTCGGGAGCAGCTGGCTCGAAATACGGCTCAGCTGGGAGAGGTGTAGGACCTTCGAGAGAGTGAGGTTGCTCGACGCCTTGGACCTCGGCCTCGTTGTCTAGCTCGATCAAGTCTTTGCTCTGAAGCTCGGAGAACGTGATGGCGTCCTCTTCATTGTCTTCTTTCAGACGGCCTTGTTGGCGGAGCGATTCGAGTATCTCTTTCTCGGTCTCTGCCCGATCCTCCTCCAAGAGCGTGTCCAGCTGAGACTGATAGTGTTGTTGCAGTCTCAGGGTCACGGTCCTCTCGATGGTCTCTTCAGCTTTCTTGGCCTCCTCGAGCTCCTCCGCCAGTGCTGTCCTGGCAGCCTCAGTTTCCTCTAGCTGTCTGCCCAAAGCTTGGGAGACGAGCTCCAGTTTGCTGATGCGTAGAACAGCGTTCTCTACCTCCTGTTTGGCCTTTTTCTCGGCCTCCTTTGCTGATCGTGTCTCAGCCTCAGCTTTTTCTTGTGCCTTGGTGGCAGCTTTGAACTTCCCCTCGATGCAAATAGCGCCAGCTTTGGCTTGAGACAGATCAAAGTCTGCATTGAGTCTCTCTTCGGTGAGAGTCTTCTCCAGCGTCTCAGTCCTGTCTTGCCAGTACTTGATCCCGTCTCGGAGGTGATTGTAGCTATAATGGCTACGATCACAGAGTTCGTGCACGAGCACGTTCATCTGCAAAGAAGTATCCGGGCATTAGCACAACGAGGAGTAAAATTTCAGCAGTAGAGTAAGAAGAAGAGGAAGTGAGAAACTTACTGACGCCACAGACTGGCAGGCGGCGTAGGACAAGTCGGCCAGATTGAGATTGCCGACGTCAGCAATGTCTTGGGGCAATCTCATAGCATGAGTCAGAGCTCGGGCGGCCTTGTCGGATCTTTGCACTAAGTCGTTTACAGTCGGTCTCCCGTACCGAGAGAAGTCGGGCGACCAGTCCAGAGCGCTCGCCGGTAGCATACAAGCTGGAAGACCCGTTGTGCCAGCTTCCGTTGCGGCCAGAGCAACCACAGCGGAACTCGAACTGGCTGGAGCAGTTGCAGCTCGAGAGGGGGTAGGTGCCGAGCTGGCTTCGGGCACCGCCGTTGTCACTTCTGCTCCTGGAATTGTTGCAGGAACGGCAGAGGTGGAGGGGGGAGCAACAATGGCTGCGTTCTCTTTCTCCAGGCGTATGTCCGCCTTCGCTTTCTTTCTGGCCTCGTACTCGGCCTGGGTCGGAAGCTTTCTTTTCGGTCAGCAGTCGCTGTACCCTTGAAAGGAGGGTTCTTCTTCTTCAACGGTGGTGGCAGTGGTGGCAGTGGTGGCAGCAGAACTGCAGGGCGAGCAGACCTTGGCTTCCTGCTCAACGGAGGTGGATCTATGCCAGCCATGTTTTCTTCTTCTTCTTCGTCTAAATTAATTGCTGGTGAAGGTGCAGAAGTAGAAGCACCTGGATGCTGTTGTTGTTGCAGTTGTTGTGGTTGTTGTCGTCGTTGAGCAGTTACAATAGGAGTGCTGAAGGCGACCCACGTGTCAGGTTCTAGTGGTTGCCACCGGACGTATTCCCCACCTCGAACACATTTGATGTTGGTAAGGAGGCCTTCTTCTTCTGGGGCCAACTTCTTATATGAGATCTTCTTTCCGTCAACTGCACACAGAAAAAAGCAGAATGAGTACAACGAGAGTCAACAGGACGAAAGCATACAACGTACAACGAAAACAGAGTCATAACAATGGTGCACAACGGACAACGGACGACCGTAGTAGTATACCTGGTTTCGCTCGGAAGACATTGGGGACCGTGGAATTCTCTGCTTTCCAACCGCTAGACACAACGAAAGGAGTGGCTTTCCACCCTCTTTCTCTATCGAGAATGCCAGAGACGAGCTCCGGATGTAGAGGTTTCTTGTTCCACGAGTAGTAGCAGAACAAACCATCGTCAGTGCCACGGCATCTGACAGCATGGCAGAAGTGGAATAGATGCCTAGCTTCTATTGGGTAACCGTCCTTGATGAATTTGATCATCATGGACATATATTTGTAGAAGCTCGGATGCATTTGTCCCGGTGCGAGTTGCAGGGTGGACAGAATGTCGTCCAGGACGGGATGGAGAGGGAAGCGGAGGCCAGCCTCGAGTTGGGAGAGGTAGACAACGGTACAAGCAGAACGCTTATCAATGAGAGCGTCATCTCGCTTGAAGTGGAGATTGATGTGGGAAGGGAAGTCGAAACGTTCCCTGTAGTGGTTCAGATGTGCCAACTGATGTTGGCGCAGAACTGAGGATTGTTCGATGTAGGCACCATGAGGTGCGCTACCTGTGCAACTGGCCTCATCTTCAGTAGGGCCTCTAACTTCCTCTAACCTAGTGGGTTCTACAGGAATGTTGGCAGCCATAGTAGTTGAAAGAAACAGCGAAAAGGAACAAAAAACAGTGAACAGAACACAGAGAATACCCAGAGTAGAATCACCCAAAGAACAAGAGAAGAAAAGAGATGGAGAAACAGTAAGAAATATTAAGGAGAAGGGTGAAGAGCATACCGAACAGAAGGCGACTGAGAGAGACTGTTGAGAGCTTGAAGAAGATGAACTTTCGGTTGAGAAAAAAATTCGGCAGAGTAACAGTACTTGAAGGAACATGGTGAAAGAAAAGGTGCGTTCGATGGAGATTTATAAGCATCACAGATATGTGAAACTACACCACTACCCTTCATCAGAGCCGTACACCTGTGTCAAAGGGGAGAAGAGCAGTGGCAAGATCATCTTTTCACCAAAAGAGAGTAACCGTCAGAGTTATTAAAGCATTTTGAAAATCGAAACGGCGATGATGACAGCCTGTCCGCATTAACGCGACGTGACGCCTCGCACGCGCAGCCAGCTGGCGTGAACGGTCGATCTTCTCAGCGAGCGTTTAAAGCACGCAACGTACATCTTCTGGAGCAGTGCCAGGTATGATCTTTTTGTCCGTTTATGACACTTCGAACCACGTTCCAAGCATCATAAAGGGGCAAATTTTAACGGATAAAATTCGTAAAATCAACTTAGCGTTGGAGAACGAGCTCGTTTTTGTTGTTTTGTTCACGAAAGTGACACGTGGACACGAGTTGGGGTCACGTGCTTAAAATAGAGGGATCACACGTTGTCTGATGCACAACGTTCACGTTGTGCGCATTACGACGTCTTTGTTTTCTTGTAGAATAACGCTTCCGTTGTGGCTTGACAACGTACTCGTTGTCTGAAGCACAACGTAACCGTTGTACTCTTGACAACGTTTTTGTCGTTACATGAACAACGAGTCCGTTGTCTCACCGACAACGATGTCCTGGCTGTATTTTAAGACATCTACACCGTAACCGAGCTTGAGTCAACAACGAGACCGACTCGTAGGAGGAAGTGATCAGGAGGCAATCCATAATTCTGACAGGTGTGCCGAAAGCACTGTTTTGTGCCGAAAGCACTGTCTTGGCATTTAATGCTCGTCACTTCTGCGTACTGTCAGATCCCGTCCGACTGAACTCATAGTAGGCTCTCACGTGTGATGCAACAGGTGACAGATATGTCTGACATATTTGGCAATGAGTGCAAAACACGTGGTATGGACATCTATGGTCATCCATGGTCATCGATGGCCATACCAACCTTACCCTATAAATACCCCGTGATTTTTTGTGCTTGAGATCACGTTTTTGGCCGTACTTCAGAGGATGTGCTTCCCAGAATCTTGCATAACTTTCAGTGCCTATTTCAAAGTTTACTGTTCATCATCTTCTACATCTACTTACTTTACCATCGGAGTACAGGTCAGGGTGTCACACCCTCCACTCCAACCTTCTACCGATAAACCAGAGCGTGTGTGGAGCTGTAGCTGACGCGTGTTCGTGACGGTGTTTTTCCCCTTCACAAATAAATGTTAAAAAGCTACAATCTTATAATACTCACAGAAGCAAATTCATGTCCAGAAAGAAGCCCACCCATCTCACAGAGCACAGAACTGAGTGTCATTGGATGACTCTGCCTAAGAAACTCACACGCCTCCCTTGCCTTAGCAAGCGCCGTGGATTGATCCTCAGCTGTAACAAAAGGAAGTATCGGCGCCTCGCCCCACCCCACGCACCCATTACTCAATTCAACCCTAATTGCAACATTCTCCACCTTGTCGAGCCTCGACGACGCAATTGTGAAAGGCGCAATCAGGAAGACATTCAATGGCCTGCCTTCTGCTCTCTGTACATCAACCGAGAACGTCTCCATCAGGTTTTTGAATCCAAAGCTAGTCGTTGTAGTCTCCGCTGCTGCCATTGTTTTACAGGAAGCAAAAACAAGAAACTTGGAATTGGGTTGGGATTGTAATCTTTTGGGACTTCTTTGGAGAGGAAGGGAGGAAAAGAATTGGGAAGTGGATGAACAAATTGCAAATCCAGAAGGACCCATTTGATTGAAGAGGTTCTTCAGGTGGTGGGTTTGCTAATTCTTTCTGGGGTTAGAGGGTTCTGGTTTGTAATGGTTGGAGCCTGGAGGGGGAGATTCCATTATTGGTCCTTTTGCTGTTGCAACTGGTTGATCAAAAAATTAAAAATAAAAAAATGTCTCTGTTTGTGTGATGATGTGGTTTTTGTTGTTTTTATTGAAATGGGGGGTCACGCCTTGCATTGTTAATGGCTGAGGAACTGGACTGAGACTGGAAGTCTGGAACCTCGCTCCAAAACAGCTTTTGGTATTTAAGGAAAGGAAAAACGTGGAATCTCATTCAAGGCTTCTTCTGGTTCTGGCTTTTACTAGTTCAGGTGGTTGATGTCAAGTTGGCTATGATTGTTTAGACAAGCCTAGCCCT
Source organism: Tetracentron sinense (assembly GCA_015143295.1). Lineage (NCBI taxonomy): Eukaryota > Viridiplantae > Streptophyta > Magnoliopsida > Trochodendrales > Trochodendraceae > Tetracentron > Tetracentron sinense. The sequence continues at coordinate 14,639 of JABCRI010001058.1, read as the reverse complement.
GGACCTAAAAATAGGGCTTATGCTTAGCCAGTTCAGGTCCTTTGAAGACTTGGGCCGGACCCTAACAAATGAGGGCTAAACTAGCTCAGTCCATTGAAAAAGCCGAATCGAAGATGACAATTTGGGAACGAACCAACACCAACATCTTGACAGACCCGTGGGATATCTCTCACCCTTATTCTCACACACTTATCGCCACATGTCTTATAATGGGTGGAGAAGTCAAAATCATAGGTCCCATGATTTTGACTTCTCCACCACTTGTCACCTATTCTATGGAACCCCGAGACAACCCCTTTCTGGCTTTGCCAGAGAATCCAAAGCCGACTCAAAAACATAATTTCCCACCCATGAGCAGGAACTTCATACTTTAAATCACTTAATACCAGAGACTGACTGATTGGTTCACGAGGAAATCTTCATAACCACTATGTTCTTGCCAATGGTCAATCACCCCTCCTCCTCAGTCCTGTATACCTTTACCCAATGCACAAGATGGTCATTCTTCAATGCGTCACTAGTTCAAAATAAATCTCTCAGCATCTTCTCTAACTCCTAGGTCAATGATGCCAAAATCTTAAAAAGCAAAATAAAGTAAACATGGAGATTTTAACGAGTGGATTTGGTTTGAGTGATTTGCTATCTCCCTAATAAAAATATAGTTTCTCATCCAAATAACAACTCTTTTATGTCGATTTCCACTTCCAAAAGTCTTAGGAACAACTTCAAACTCCAACAAATTCTGCAGTCTAATTACTTCATTATCCCCCAGATTAATACCTGCTAGACTTTTCTTCCCCAAGTTGATATTAAAGACCATGGAGCGCTCGATGTGTTTTGTGGATTGAGGTAGCTTGATACAAGATTGGTATTTCGCATCTCTTAAAAGGAAGCATGCTTTTGATCTATTGCATGGGATTGGAAAGCATCTGCTTGTCCAATTGACTCGTTCATGGAGCCCAATATGCAAATTGACAATATTCACAGAGAGTCTCTTATTGATATGGGCCAGTGTTAGCGCTTGGCAGGCCACCTTATTTACCTCCCTCGTACCGATATTACGTACTCTATGGGACTTGTGAGTTAGTTCATGCATGCTCCCCGAATTCCACATCTCAATTTTGTCTATTATATTTTGAAATATTTGAAGTCCTCACCAATGCGTGGACTGATATATGGTTGTCATGATGATCTTGATGTGAGTATTTTTTGTGATGTTGATTGAGTAGGCTCGTTTATTGATCGTCATTTTTTTTCTCTGGTTAATGCTCCTTTGTTGGAGGTTATTTGATCACTTGGAAGAACAAGAAACAAACACTGGTTTCTTGTTCGAGTGTAGAGGCTAAATATCGTGGAATGATTCATGCTACCTGTGAATTACTTTTGCTTTATAATCTCCTATTAGAACTTGGTGTTACTATGCACATGCCCATAATTTATTATGTGACAACTGAGAATTAGACGACTATTCACAATGCTTCCAAACCGATTTATCATGAGCGCACTAAACACATAGAGGTTTATTATCACTAATATTCAGAAGTTGTGACTACTCCCTACATCTGTAGTGTTGATTGGATTTTGATGCTCTCACTAAGACACTTGGTTCGTCCAAGATTTAATCTTGGTCAAGCTGGGCATGATTGATATCTAAGCTCTAGCTTGATGGAGGGTATTGGAAAATAAGTTGTATTTTTACTTTTTAATGTAATTCCTTTTATGCCCTTATGCCTCCTTTTATCTCTTTTGTTTCTTTGACGACATAGTTGTCAATTATCTTACATTCATGGTGAATAAAATAATGTTTGTTGAGAGACACATGTGAATTATTCTTTTCTCCCATCCTTCTGTCTCTGAACTCAACAAGAACATCGTTAGAACAGATATACAACAAAACATTCTAGCTGATCTTATACAAGTTTCATCTCTTGCATTTTCAGCACAGCTATTACGATGGGGATGGTAAGATGCTGGGTATACTGATAGATCCAGAAGAACAGGACAAGCCATTTCTTTAGGAGGCTTTATTTGTTTGGAGGGAAAATGTTGTGGAAAAGAAATTTTTCTCGGAAATAATTTCTCATTTTTAAGAGAAAATTTTTCCCTCAAACATGAAGTAGAACTAGAGAATTATTTGCAATAAAAAGCTCATTTTGTAGCATGCCAAATACAAAAATTAGCTTTTCGCCTTAAAATAATTCATTGCACCTATTTCCCCTCCAAAAAAGGCAGCCTTAGGAAATCAATATGTTGTTGGTGTCTCCAATGTGAGTTAAATTTCAAAAGCTTGCATATATGCCCTGCCCAACTTTACATTTTCCTCTTCTACTTGGGTAATCAATCAATGTATTAATGTGTCATGTGATGTCTTCCAGGTTCTCGAAGCTTTTGACATTCCGAAAGATTTTAGGGACATAATTATCTCACTACCAACCGAGAGCTTGCGGATGGATATTCCTAGACAGAAGTACGGGTAAGCCGGGGAATGTAAACCTCGCACAGGCTAAGCAATCTAACATGAGTTGATTCTTGGATGGCCAAAAAGCCAATCTTCTATATTAATTGGTATGTATCATGGATTTCCAGATTGATTGTTCATACAAGTACAGATGATAAGAGGGATCAAGACCCAACTCATGAAGTGCATAGAAGAACACAAACCTGAATAAACCTTTTTTTTTTCTCTTCACCATTTCCATTTTCATCTTACAATATAGTGGTATGCATGTTTTGGCATAGGAAGCAGGAATGTGGGTTTAAGCTGGGGAACAATGAGTTCCATTCCGAAACCGAGTTCAATCAACCTCTGCACTCCCATTACACGCATCATAGATTGACATAACTTATTTTCTATTTTAAGGGTGCCATATAAGGTTGTGTATATGATGTAAAGTAAGGAAGGACACTTTTTTCTTCCTATTTTTTTTTTCTTCAGGATCTTTATTTTATTTTCCCAGGAATACCTGTACATCAAGGCCTGGCCATGCTTTCCAAGTGCCCTGAAATTTACCATGAATTGCAAGTCAATTCAGCGACCGCTAAGTTTTCAAATATTCTATTTTCAGTTCCAAATTGTGAAACATATGGATTGAACGGACTGTGAACCAGAATATTATTGACCTAGCTGTGATTACTACCTTAATTAGTATGACGAACACTAATCTTTCTTACCTAGTGGAAGAAAAAAAAAGCAACGGATTTTCCCTGGCAGATGGCCGAGTATTACACTCGGGCATCAATCTTTGCATGACGTGTGGGAAGGCATTTAAACAAAGAGGTGATAGCATGCATGCACATGTATTGTTGGAGGGTACATGCACACCTCCCAAGCTCGCTACAATGTCACTCATTGACACCCATTAATTGTGGTTAAGATTCACTCATCCCTCAGGTTCAATAATCTAACTTTAGTTTTTAGCAAAAATATTTTTTTAAAAAATTAATCACATGAGTGAGTGAATTATTAGCAAGGTTAATTTTTAAAAAAACGAAGGTTAAGTGGTATATGGTTTTCTGAGACCCCAAGACATTTCTCCAAGAAACTATAATTGTGAGATTGCAAGTTTGAAGCAATCCATTTAAGCAACTAGTACATGAATGCTTACATGGACACAACTGTGGTAGTAACTACTTCATCCCTAACTTTTTTTCTTTTTGGTTAGAGAGGTAATCTAAACACACACACACATCAACCTGAATTCTATATTAGTTCACAGTACTAGCTATATATTCTTCCATATAACATTGGCTGCAGCTTGTTGGGAAAAAATCTGTTTTGGAAAATCTGGGTGTTTTTGGGAAAACAGTTTTTATAAACTTTGACCCAAAATATAAGTGGGACCCACAAAGATTTTGAGGCGGGTCCAAGTGGAATCGTGTTCTCCTCCATGAGGAGATTAACGTGGTATATTTATTTGTCCAAAACAGTGAAGTGGTGAATGAAAAATTCATCTCAAAGTAGGCCACTTGAACATGTATTGTAAGTTGAAGAATGGTAGAGAAAATAGTCCCACATCGGAAAACTATTGAAACCATAGTGTGGTTTATATACCATTACCTTGGAATAAAGGGTGGGCCCTTGGGGCACCCAAATTTTGCGAAGGAGTGAGCCCATGCTCCAAGGTGGAACCAACCTCTCACACGCGCGCGCCGCCGCCGCCCCGGCCCGTGCCCGTGTCCGAGTCCGGCCGGCTGGCTTGGTTTGGTTTGGTTTGTAGCCTTGGCTCTTGTGGGCCTTTAGCCCAAGCCCCTATATTTATTTTTTGCTGGGCTGGGCCAAAGCTCATTCAACTTACACTACACAGCAGTTTAATTATCCAACAGTCATGTCTGTTGGATTTAAACTGAAACCCCAACAGACATGACCCTTCTGAACAGTCTCCTCCTTTCAAGATTATTTAAGGAATTCTATTACAATTTTCTGGAGTACGAATTTTAAGATCTTCTACTCCCCAGTTTGAATCTTCTTCTGCATTCAGTCATTTTCATCTTCTGAAAGAGAGTACAAAACATCCTACGTTCGCTGTGTCCTTGGGTTTCTAGTGGTAGTACCCAGGACGTGACTGTTGTATCTTGGGAGACAACTTGCCGTTGGCCGTCACCACCTGTGCGGGGCAATATTGTCTTAAGGACATTGAATTCAATTCAAGCCTCAGTCCATTCAACCAGTAAAGTGCACTGTTCTTTATTTCTATTCTATTTTAGATTGTGTTTTCTGTCTTAGATTGTGTTTTGTGTTTATATTTGGCATTCTGTAATCAGCATGTTTTTTACTATAACATACAGTAATATCTAATCAAATTTAGTCAACAATCTTAAGACAATATTTCTTGTGTTATATGTTACATGCTAATTGAAAAATTTGCATTGCTGGAATGTCTACAAGGTGTGAATCTGAGATTTCAAACACTGTAATTTTGGATCTAATTTCTGCAATTTAGAAACCTGAATTTCATTATTCTGAAATCTGAACTTTAATTTCTAAAATCTGGATTTCGAATTTTGCTTTCTGTAATTGCAGATTCTGAACTATGATTCTGTGTTTCTGCACACTTTAAATTCTACAATTTCATAAACTAAAACTACATTCTGATCTTTATGTGAGCGCGGGTTTCGGGGGAACCCTGGCTTGCATCTCACGGGTTGAGTTAAGAGTCGCCACCTATTCATTTGGAAGGGATAAGTCCCCGAGATTTGGATAAGGTCTTGGTCTGTGATCAGAGATTAGGGTAAGAGGTTCGGTTAAGTCCGGGGAAGGGGTTAGGCACCCCGGCACTTCCACTTTCAGTGGTTCCCTACTTGCTAGGGTTAAGCCAAATTAATCTCAGATTTAATCAAATGCCTTAAGTATTTAAGATAATGCTAATCTAAGAAGGAGAAAATCCTAGACTAGAGTCGAACCCAGGTTGGGCTGCCTACGTACTCACATAGGGGTGAGATCAGACCGAGCGTAGTTCTGGCACATGAGCCCGTGCCAAGGCTAGGGGTGTGTGTGTGTGTGTACCAAGGGTGGCTTAGGGTCTAGCCGGGAGGCTAGGGGTGGTTGACCGGGTTGGTCAAGTGCTTGGTATTGGGCGCGGTAGGCCTAAGGTAAGTCCGATAGACTAGGGTTGGGCCCGGTAGGCCAAGGGTGAAGCCCGGTAGGCTAGTTTGGGCCCGGTAGGCCGAGATTGGGCCCGGTAGGCCAAGGGTGAGCCCAGTAGGCTAGGGTTTGGCCCGGTAGGTCGAGATTAGGCCCGGTAGGCCAAGGGGTGAGGCCCGGTAGGCCCAAGGTGTCTTAACCGAGGGTTAGGGTTGCTAACCGGGGTTAAGAAAGGTGATTAACCTTGGTTAGGGGTGCTAACCATGGTTAAAAAAGTCCAATATCAGATTTTTTGGTCTTTTGAATTTTTCTGATTTTTTTGGGATTTTCTCAGATTTTTTCCAGCGGTCAAAGGTGCTTAACCGCGGTTAAGTAAGGGAGGTCACCATGGTTAAGGGTCTTAACCATGGTTAAATGGTCAAAAGAGACCATTTTTGGGTTTCTCCTAATATTTTGGATTTTTTGAGCATTTTTCCAGATTTTTTCCGGGTCAGGATTTTTTACCCGTGGTTAAGGGTCAAAAATGGGGTCGACTCTGATTAAGTGTCTTAACCACAGTAAAAAATGCAATTGAAGACATTTCTGGATTCCATGTAATATTTATGATTTTTTGATGCTTTTTCCAGAATTTTTGCTAGGTCATGGGCCACTTAACCATGGTTAAATGTTAACCACGGGTGAGTTTAACCATGGTTAAGGGGCCAACTGAAGCAAAAGTGGGTCCAAGGTTCATGGCAGGGCCTAGACTGGCCTCCTACCCGGTCTGGGCCCCCACAAATATCCGAAATTGCAAAAAAACCCAAAATTCGCATCAAATTTTTAACCATAGTTAACATGAATTTAACTATGGTTAACGGGGGAACTGCGGGAATCCGATACCACCAGTGGGTAGCCTGATATGTGGGGAACAATTTGGGCCCTTGTGGGACCCAAGGGGATGCCGTATGTGGGCCCCACAGTGGCCCAAAGTTGCCCCGACAAACACCACATAAAATGACGTTTTCCACCAAAAAAGATTTTTTTCCAAACTTTGCGGCACTGTTTCCGTTGATTGGCTCAACCCCTGGGGGATCCGAGACCATGGTAGGGAAACCTACTATGAGGGCAACAATTTGGGCCCTTGTGGGGCCCAAGGGGAGGCCGGATGTGGGCACTACAGAGGCCCAAAGTCACCCCGTCGCACAGATTTTCACACTGTCGACCCTACTTTGGGGTCGATTTAACTATAGTTAGAGTGCGAGTTAGGGGCTGAAATTGTACAAGGAGATAGCCTGGAGTGTGGTGAGTCTAACCATGGCCTCGGTTTTTTCCAAGGCTGGGTCTAACCATGGTTAAACCGGGGTTAAAGGCAGTGTCTTGAAAATGATTTTTTTTTGAAACTTTTTTGGAAAAAAAGCTTGGGTGGCTGATTGGGTTGAGAAATGGGAGTCTAGGGGGATCACTCATTGATTGAGGACCCCCCCAGACCTCTGGGAGTGGTCGTGCACGGTGGTGAGGGTTATGCCCGTGGCCACCCCTCAAGGTCGGCCTATTGATTTTTTGTTTTTTTTTTTTAGCTAAAAAAAAAAAACAAGAAAGAAAAGGCAAAATGGGGACCCCTGGAATGGGACCAGGGGTCCCTTACAATATCAATTTAACTGACAAGGAAGGGGATAGGAAGCGTATACCCTCACAGCTCCTTTGCGACCGTGGCAAGCTGGTAGTGGCGACTTCAAGTGTTGAAGGTAGTTGGGGCGACTCCGGTGGCGACCTATGGAGCTCGGGAGGGGATTGCAGGTGACTTATGGATCACTGGACGTGAAGTGGAGGGGGTCCAGGCGTAGTAGGTTGGCTGGCCGAAGTGGGAGTGGCCACTGTAATTTTTTGAATTCGGGTCTCTGCCGTGGACAGTAGCTATGGATAGGTTGTGGTGATGTTTATGAGAGCTTGTGGAAGGCTTAGGGGGATATGGGAGTACTCTGGGATAGTCTAAGACCTAACTAAGGCAATGGCTAAGTGGTTAGGTGGATGAGAGATGGGGTTGAGTGGCTGTGACAGAGTTTTTTTTTATAAAAAAAAAAACCTTTGAACAGTGGGTGTTGTGGTGGTTGAGGGTGAAGCCTAGAAGGGTACAAAGGTGATGATATGCTTATGGGCCAACCTAGGGACTTAGTTGAATGGGATGTGAGGGCTGGGAGAGATGGAGGAGCTGACTGAAGTTTTTTTTTTTTTGAAAAAATCCCCCCTCACAGTAGCTAACGTTGTGATTTTTATAGAAGAGTGGAAGGAGATAAGGTGGATAAGGATGAGGATAGGATCAAGGCGCGTGGGGGACAAGCCTGGAGAGGCCAGGTGGTCAGGGGAGATCCGGGCAGGAAGAAATCGGGAGGGACTGTACTCCCATCCTTACGACAGGGACGATGAACAGTCCCCCCTAAAAACAGATTTTTTTTTTTTTTTTTTTTTTTTTTGTTCCGGTGCTTGTGGGTTCGGTTATGTGAGTTGGGCCCAACCCACATATGGGCCCTGCCACATGGGGTTGGTGCCCAATCACACCCCAAATTTTTTTTATTTATTTATCTTTTTTTTTTTTTTTTGTTTTTCTTTTCTTTGGAAAAAAAAACTCTTTTTTTTTCTTGTTTTTTTTTTAGACTTAAAAAAAACCTCTTTTTTTTTTGTTGTTTTTTTTTTTTTAGATTTAAAAAAAACCTTTTTTTTTTAGACTTTAAAAAACCTTTTTTTTTAGACTTTAAAAAACCTTTTCTTTTTTTTTTGTTATTTTTTTTTGTTTTGTTGTAAAAAAAAAAACTCTATTTTTTTTTTGTTTGTTTTTTGCCCTTTTGAGCTAAACCACCACACATGTGGGGGAAAGCAAAAAGTATTTTACTTTACAACAAAAATTTGAATTTTACAAAGGGGTAGTGTGGGTTCTACCATGCTTGGGCCCAAAAACAAGGTTTTATCCATTTTGGACTTGAAAAGGGGCCTTGAGCCCATGGGACTTCGCCTAGGGCTTGGGCTAGGGCTAAGCTAGGGTTAGACCTAGGTTTAGGTCTAGGGTTAGCCTAGGGTTAGACTAGGGCTTAGGCCACTACCTAGGGTTAAACTAGGATTTGGCTTAGAATAACCATGGTTAACGGAGATTTACCGTGGTTAAGCAGGGTGTAAAAATTGGGTGCTTACAGCTGCCCCCCTTTGCCGGAGAGCGCCATGATGGCGATTGAACGGCAAAGACTGAAAACATCCTATTTTTACACCGAGATGGATGTTAGGAATGATGCATGCTGTGCAAATGGTGATTGTGGTGAAGTGATGAAGACTATTGTTAGAGGATAGCGAGTAGCAGGGGAAGAACATGAATGCAGGGATGACGTGGCCCTAAGGCACTGGCCGGAAGGAAATGTCACTCGGAAGCGACGAGAGGGATCGATCGAAACAACGTTTCCCGGGGAATATTAGCCGGATCGATCAGATGACCCCCCGGGTGTCGAGAACACAGGGGGTGTTGGTCATTCCAGGTTTCGACAAAGTGTGTTATGTCGACGCTCACCTGGTATGCTAAGGCCACACGAGGTGTCAAAGAGGAGGACATGTAAGTGGTGTACACTGTCAAGGTACACGCGGGATGTCGAGCACGCGAGGTGTCAACAAAGTGCGTTATGTCGACGCCCACTTGGGATGTCCAGGACACACGGGGGTGTCACAAAGGGGACATGCGGGTGGTGTACACCGTCAAGGTACACGCGGGATGTCGAGCACGCGAGGTGTCGACAAAGTGCGTTATGTCGACGCTCACCTAGGATGCCCAGGACACACGGGGGTGTCACAAATGGGACATGCAGGTGGTGTACACTGTCAAGGTACACGCGGGATGTCGGGCATGCGAGGTGTCGACAAAGTGCGTTATGTCGACGCTCACCTGGGATGCCCAGGACACACGGGGGTGTCACAAAGGGGACATGTAGGTGGTGTACACTGTCAAGGTACACGCGGGATGTCGGGCATGCGAGGTGTCGACAAAGTGCGTTATGTCGACGCTCACCTGGGATGCCCAGGACACACGGGGGTGTCACAAAGGGGAGATGCGGGTGGTGTACACTGTCAAGGTACACACGGGATGTCGGGCATGCGAGGTGTCGACAAAGTGCGTTATGTCGACGCTCACCTGGGATGCCCAGGACACACGGGGGTGTCACAAAGGGGAGATGCGGGTGGTGTACACTGTCAAGGTACACGCGGGATGTCGGGCATGCGAGGTGTCGACAAAGTGCGTTATGTCGACGCTCACCTGGGATGCCCAGGACACACGGGGGTGTCACAAAGGGGACATGTGGGTGGTGTACACTGTCAAGGTACACGCGGGATGTCGGGCATGCGAGGTGTCGACAAAGTGCGTTATGTCGACGCTCACCTGGGATGCCCAGGACACACGGGGGTGTCACAAAGGGGACATGCGGGTGGTGTACACTGTCAAGGTACACGCGGGATGTCGGGCATGCGAGGTGTCGACAAAGTGCGTTATGTCGACGCTCACCTGGGATGCCCAGGACACACGGGGGTGTCACAAAGGGGACATGCGGGTGGTGTACACTGTCAAGGTACACGCGGGATGTCGGGCATGCGAGGTGTCGACAAAGTGCGTTATGTCGACGCTCACCTGGGATGCCCAGGACACACGGGGGTGTCACAAAGGGGACATGCGGGTGGTGTACACTGTCAAGGTACACGCGGGATGTCGGGCATGCGAGGTGTCGACAAAGTACGTTATGTCGACGCTCACCTGGGATGCCCAGGACACACGGGGGTGTCACAAAGGGGACATGCTGGTGGTGTACACTGTCAAGGTACACGCAGGATGTCAGGCATGCGAGGTGTCAACAAAGTGCGTTATGTCAACGCTCACCTCGGATGCGCAGGACACGCGAGGGTGTCACAAAGGGGACATGCGGGTGGTGTACACTGTCAAGGTACACGCAGGATGTCAGGCATGCGAGGTGTCGACAAAGTGCGTTATGTCAACGCTCACCTCGGATACCCAGGACACGCGAGGGTGTCACAAAGGGGACATGCGGGTGGTGTACACTGTCAAGATACACACGGGATGTCGGGCATGCGAGGTGTCGACAAAGTGCGTTATGTCGACGCTCACCTGGGATGCCCAGGACACACGGAGGTGTCACAAAGAGGACATGCGGGTGGTGTACACTGTCAAGGTACACACAGGATGTCCAGTGGTGTACACTATAAAGGTACACACAGAAAGTTTAAAGATTTGAGGCATGACCTGGAGGCACTAGCTAAGGTGCGTGACTTGATTAAGTGCATATGGCTGAAGAGTAATGTGTTGTGCAACTTGAATGTATTGGATGAGGCTTTCACCTTGGATGCAGCTAATATGTAGCTAGGATGTATTGAGTGCAACTTGATTGTGTGCAACTAGAGTGCAATGTGAAACTTGGATGCAGCTCGTTTGAGCGCAGTGAATGACATGATTGAGTGTGTGCAACTAGAGTGCAGCTGGATTTGAGTAGCTAGAGTGCATTATGTACGACTCGATTGAGTGTGTGTAACTAATGTGCAGCTTGATCTGAGTAGCTAGAGTGCATTATGTGCGACTCGATTGAGTGGGTGCAACTAATGTGCAGCTGGATTTGATTAGCTGGAGTGCATTATGTGCGACTCAAGTGAGTGTGTGCAACTAGTTTGCAGCTAGACTTGATTAGCTAGAGTGCATTATGTGCGACTCGATTGAGTGTGTGCAACTAGTGTGCAGCTTTACACGGCTTGACTTATGCATGAGAGGTTAGACTAGTCCTGGTTTCCCTAGTGTGGCATGCAGGTTAAAGGAGGGTTGGGTATATGACGCGCTCTTGGAGACCAATCTTTTGCTATTTGAAGATTCTGAAGGCATTCGATTTTGCTCTCGCTTCTTGTTGAAACCGTGATGCATCTCGGGCGATTGCTGAGTTCTGTTTGACCTGGCCAAGCCGGTGGAAAGACACTTAGAATGTGATTGACCTGGTGAGTATTGGGACTCTGGCGGTGATTGAGAGACGTCACAGGATTTGACAGACTTGGAAGACGTCACGGGATTTGACGGACTTCGGGGATGGCTGATCCGACGAGTATGGGAACTCTGATGGTGACCAGAAGGAGACTCATAATTTGAAGTTGAATGCTTCCTTTTCTAATGTGATTTAACAAGGAGATCACTTTCACAAGGTGAATGGATTTTGTCCTTAGGGATAGAGTACGATGCTAAGCAGATTTGTCCTGTTATGACATTGATGAAGTCATGATTTGCATCTTGCGGAGTCGGGCTTTGCTGAGGACTTGGGGTAGCTTTGCCAATGAAAGTTGCTCTGCCTCGCTGCTGATTGAGTATTCCGGCTGGGGAGACGCTTGCTGAAAAGAAAACTGGATGCTTTCAGATTCTTGCATGGGAGAATGTTTATAGAGATCAATTAGAGGCTTCTGCTGGGGATCCGCTGGGGAATGTGCCCCTGTTGTAGACCACTACTGATGATCTGGGGAATTAAGCTTTGCTAGAGGCTACTGTCGGGGGATCTGTTTTTCCGGGCCATCTGCTAGTGACCTATGGGGGATTGTCAGGAATTCGGCGAGCCTAATTATTGCCGGATTCTTTTGCTAAACTGCTCTTCAGCTTTTCTCCCTTTTTTACCCTTGGAATAACCAAGTCATGGGGTTCGCATAGTTTTTGCGCAATGAGGCCATTGCCGGTTTTTCTCATGCCTGCGAAGCTGATAAGTTTTCTTCCCCTTTTTGCCCCTGGTCTCGAGACCAGGTCTGGGGTTCGCGTAATTTTTGCGCACCAATGCCATTTCTGGTTTTCATTGGGCCCGCGATGGATTTGAACGGAGTTTTGTTCTCATTCCTTGGATGTCGGTGTCTCGCTTTCAGATACTTGCGTGATAAGCTACTTGCACCTTCAGTCTCTAGGGGATCTAGGAAGACTTGTGATAGGATGAAATGTAGGCTGGGAGACCGAAGTTTGGGACACCCTCGGATTTCTCCTTTGCAGTTATTCTTTTGGGGATCTCTTCCATTGTACTAGTTATACTCTCCTGAGGATTTGTACTTTTGGATTTCCAGCAGAGTTTTTTTTTTTTTTTTTTAAATTTTGAGAGAGGTTGTCTCTGCTGGGGAGAGTTTCGAAAAAGGTTGTCTCTGCTTGGGGATTTTTTTTTTGGAGAGATTTTCCTTGAAAGGTATCTGTTGGGGACAGAGTCCGGAGAGGTTGTCTCTGTGGGGAGTTTCTGACTCTTGAAATATTTCAACTTCTATTTTGGGTTTTCCTTTAATGGAATTTTTTTTTTTTTTTTACCCTTGACTGGAGAAGTTAAAAGGATTTTTTTGCTCTATCTCTGCAGGGAGACATTCCAAAGAGGCTTTGGTTCCACTGGGGATGGTTTGACTCTGCGTAATGGAGATTGGGGGGGGGGGGTATGATACCTTTTTATGACCGCACCTGAGTTGTCAGGCTACCTACGTACCCTTTATAGGATCAGGTCATGACGTAGTTCAAGCAAATACCACAGATTGGCAATGGAGGGTGTCCCTGAAGAGGTTTTATGAAAGAAAGGCTGTTAGGCTCAAAGGGGCTAACTAGCGGATTTCATTGATCTGTGAAACGGGTTTACATTTGAAGGGGATGAAGGGGTGCCAAAGATGGCTTCCTGTCCTTTCCCGAAGCGGCTAAAAGTGCAAGCGTTATTAGGCAAGACCTTAAGCGCTGTTCTTTGATTTTGCCCATTTGATTGGTTTGGGATCCGGTAGTCATTCTGATATTGTCCCTTGCTTTGTCGGGTGAGGTATTTGCCCCTAGTAAATCTGTGCAACTTTTCCCGCAGTTGTTAGTTACTTGTTCGGGTGTCAGCTCTTGTTCAAGTTGCCCCTTACTCTAAGTATTGTCCTGGGGGAGCTTACGTCGGATGACCGGAGATGGGCTTGCCCCTTGCTTTTGATTGCCCCCCTGCCCCTGGTGTGGCGAGGTCTTGACCTTCACATTCAGAGATGCTACCCAGTTCTGTACAGGACAAGGTTCCTGGATGAGAATTCTGCTTTTCATCGTATTCTACCCCTGGGGATTATGGGTTTGATTATCTGTTTAAGTGATCTCTTGTTAAGGCAGATAAGCTTAGGAAGCATTCAGCTATGCTACGCAAGTATGAAGATGAAACTCTTAAAAAAGTTATTTTATTGAATTGAAAGAGTTTGACTGGACTCATACAGGGCCACTGCGGCCGACTCTTACATGAAAGAAATCCTAACTAAGACAGACTTAGATTGGACTTGGCTCTGATCAACCGAACTCAGCATTTCGCTTTCAGGTCTCCTTCTTCAAATAAGTTGGTGAAGACACTGCTCTAGGTGGCATGAAGGCGGCTTGATGATAGGTTGATGAGGGGATAGGGTTTTCAGGAACTCCAGCTACCAGGCACATAATCAAGTTTGCCCTCGTTGATTAGGTCTTCAACTGCATGCTTCAAAGCGATGCAGTGATCAGTAGAGTGCCCAGGACCTTGATGAAAAGCACAGTGTTCATGCTCCTTGTAGTTGTGGTTCCGTTTGGCTAAGGGTTGCAATGGGGTAGGACCACGGAGTGTGATCAATTTCCTATCAATGAGAACTGGTAGGAGTTGGCTGAGAGGAGAAGGGGTGAAATGCTTGGGTGGTGCCCGCTCTTTCTTAGGCTTGGGGAGCGGGTTAGAGGAAGGTTTCTGTGGTTGTGCCACTGGGTTGGATGCGTTTGTCTGAGAGGTAGGGGGACGGATCTGGGTTTGCCCTTGTGCCACCTGGAGCTTATCGAGAGCGGTAGCCATATCATGGAGGAGAGACTTGATTTCCTTGATGTCTTGCTCTTGACGGAGGAGGGTTGTCAAGATGATTTCTTGGCTGCTCAATGCTTCTCCACGTTCCATCGCTTAAGTCCTTAAGTTACCGCCTCAGTAAGGTGAGATCTGGAAAGATAGAGCGAGTCAATACCAAAGGTAAGGTATGTGAATCTAAAATGCATGAGCATGTGAGGGTAAAAACTCAATGAATGAGGTGAGAATCA